>WOFM01000588.1:0-248108 GCA_011428145.1 Ericerus pela | reverse complement strand
AAAAATATAAAATTATTCACATATATATATATATATATATATATATATATATATATATATATATATATATATATATATATATATAAGAATATGTATTCACATTCTTAAAATAACCACAGTGTCTGTCTGTGATATAGTGAGTTGCAGAGATCTCTCATATATATATTAGATTTGTATTATATTCATCTATTGATGGATTTTAAGTATGGAAAGATGAAAGATGTGTCTACATGATTCTTCATTATTTTCTAAAGAGCTTACATATATATATATATTTAATTATGCACGAATATTCATAAACTTATTCTCCGTTCACTCCATTATTATTTATATTATCCTTTTTCACCAGTCTTTTTACTTATTCCTTTTTGTTAAATCCTTTTTAAATATCCTCTTATATAATTATACATATCGATATCGAAGCGGAAGTCGTGATCGAAACTATTTGCTCAAATAATAATTAATAAAACTGAACCAAACCTTAAAAACATCATTGTCTATCATGACAAAATTCCAATGAAAGTAAGAAAAACTATTTACTGACTCACCAATCTGTTCGATACTACCTAAATTCAAACCAAAATCTTTTAAAACTGACGACGAAATATTTGGCCGACAAGAAAAATACGAAAAAGAACACGAAACAGTTAATAAAATACGCGAAATAATTATGAATGAACAGAAAAAAGGCGAGAACAAAATTCGAAATAAAAGACGAAAATGAGTAAAAGTTTGAAGGTTTTTGCACTAAAGCTCATTAAGAATAATAAAATATGCACTAACGCCGACTGAACGCAATTAACAGGACAAAAATACGATGTTTGCCAAACCAACAACTGACAGTGAATGACTAAATGCGTAATAATATGAGCCTAGAAATGACCAATCCCCAATATAGCAATATATGTGTCATCAATTACCTCCAAATAATATTGCGAAAATGGTATATATATATATATATATATGAATTTGAATTACTGGTGCTGAGGTCATAAAACGAAAAACGTACCCACCCCAACCCTGCGGCCTAATACTGCACCAAGAATAATAAGTAGATTTTATAAAGAAAACCTACTTAAAAAGTTTCGAGACAAAATATGGTTTCGTATGAAGAAGGGTTTATCGATTTTTAAAGTATTTATTTTACCGCTGGGAAACACATTTGTAATTTACTTTTTTGTCCCGTGATGAATGTCTCCCTGATTTGTACTGTTCTTCACACTTTCATATTATGTATTTATTCGAAAATTCTTATTTCGCGTCCATGTAACAGTGAACAGTTCGCGCATGTTCGTAGTATTAATGGACGCTGTTGCATCAGATAATTTTTTAATGCTTTTATGTTTTGGTTGATTACAGAACTTGAAAAATCAAATCATGACAACAAATCTGTGGGTTGAACAGGTAAGTTTAATATTTCAACTTTATGTTGGAGAATAGTGCATATTCAATTAGGGTCAAAAGAGGAATGTTATTTCGGAGTAGTCGCAGTCTTTTCTTGAAATCACTGCGGCTATGTGGAAATTTTCTATAGTAACTGATGTAGGTTTGCTTATAACTATCGTTGATAATTTTGATTTAAAATCTAAATCCGTTTGAACGAGTTCATTACGGTCTCTACGCGCAGTTAAAAAATTTTTGATCTGAAATTTTTCACCCAATGCCTACGAAGCCACTGACCCTACCTTTCTCGATGAGAATAACCAGGACTTGCCTATATCTAGACTGTGTCTCATTGTTTGGCACTGGCTTCAACAAGTTCATTTCCTTTGGAGTGACTGAAACAAAAACTTTATTTTTTATTTTTAGGCGGATAGTAGAAATACGGATCAATCTATTTAGTGAATATACAGGGTGGTAACTCTGATGTTGCCCCATAGGAAAAATACATAGGATTTAAATTTTCTTGTTATAGAAAGTGGCCAGTACGTATTCGAAAGTTTGAAATAAACTTTTCTGAACTAAAATTCAATGAAAAATCGAATGGTACTTGTAGGGATTAGATCATCACTCGTATGAGGAAATAGGCTCGGCCTATCGACGACAGTCATCACCTTCGGTGATAATTATTCGTGCCTTGCACGTTAAACCAAACACTAAATGTATGTTCGTTTGTACTTGTCTATTTTTGCAGATAGACAAGTTACAAATCTCGGACCGTGACGAATTGATAGATAATTATCTCGGCGATGTCACGGACCGATACGAAGATGCATTCTCCGTACTTTACCGTTGCCATAGCAACCATAAAGTACGAATAAATTATCTACACTATACTTATGTAAATATTACATAAGTGTGTATGTGTGCGTGTAGGGAGCCGGCTATATAAGACAAAAAAATCATAGACCAAATCGCCAGTGTTTGCCGAGGTCTTGGGTCCCTCATACCTTTTTGGTATATTGGCATAAACATGCAAATTGTTCTGTTGAACACCTTCTTTGTTGGTTTTACTTTCCACAACGTAAGGTATTCCACAGTGGTGACCTCGACATGATTTTTTGGCCACGTTGTGGTGTCTTTTGGCGCGGTGCGCTTATACTAAAGTGGCGCGGTGCGCTGGCGAGCAACTCGCTTTCTAATTAAAGTAAAAATAAAATTTTTTTAACCAAGAAATTTTATTTTTACAAAAAGACACCAGGAGCTCTCGAAGGTGTCTGCTAAGTGGGAACTTATACCCCCCTTCTAGAGTATAATTACCAGAAGGAAGAACAGCAGACCCTGGAAGGACATAGTTGGCCTCATCCACCAACTCCTCCACCTTCGACACACCAAAGAGAATTCGAAGACCTCAACCTCTCAGAAAATAAGAAGAGGAATAGACGTCCAGAACTTGAACGTCTAGGTGTGACAATTGACCAAAACGAATTGTCCACCAAATCTCTGAGGAGTAGAAACATACCAACTCCTCCAACAGATCAGCAAACACGATCTGCCCCAACTTTTGGCGAAGCATCTAGAACTTCCGAGACTACTAGCCAACAAGGTTCAATGGCACAACCAACCGAAAACCCACCCACGATGTCAACAACCGGATCCTCACAGCAAGTGCTAACACCCGATATAATAGCCCAAGTTATTCAGCTATTAAACACACGTACAGAGCAGAATCCGGCATTCTATAGACGGAGGATTGATATCCCAGAATTCCTCCCAAATGAAGTCGATGTCTGGCTGACTCTTCTCGATGGAAGATTTAAAACCAAGAATATACAAGCCGACCATCGATATATACATATTTGTGGAGGCATGCCCCCACAAATAATAAGAGGAATTCCGAATATCATGGATTGCCCTCCGGCAGAAACCGATAAATACGCATGGTTCTGCAAACAAGTAAGAAATGTATTTGGGAAATCGAAAAATGAAATAATAGACGAAATAATGGGTGGAATGAAGATAGGGGACGATAAACCCTCAATCTTCATGGCTAAATTGCGAAAAAAGGCTGACCACATAGTAGCCCCTTTGGTAATCGGAAACCAATTCTGTAAACAACTTCCTCAACATGTTGTACAGGCATTGGCAGCAGTAGGATCAACAATAATCAACGAATCCGCTGACCTAGACTACCTAGCCAAAAGCGCTGATAACGCACTACAATACTCGAAGAATTCACCTTCGATTAGTGCAGTATCAGTAGAGAATGGAGAAATTGCACAGCTGAGAGCACAAATAGCCCAGCTCACTTCACAAGTGCAAAATAACAACAATAAAAATAGAAATAATAACCAGAGAAATAACCGGTCAAGAAGCAGAACCGATAAAAAGAGACAAAGCCGGTCAAGAGACAGAAGAACGGGAAATTCTCGCAGGGGGCAGAGTCCAACTCCCCCGAAAAACAAAAAATCATCCAACTCTCCTTCTCAAAAATGGGATGAAAAGAACTGCTTCTACCATAATAGATTTGGCGAGGCCTCTACCAAATGCAACAACAAATGCCAATGGTGGGGCAAAACTTATAAATCTGATCCGTCAAACTAAAACGAGGGGCCATCTACGCGGCCGAAGACCCCTCGGAAAATTACTCATGCCGCCTGTTCCTAAAGGACAGGACAAGTAGGAGAAAGTATCTAATAGACTCAGGCGCTGACCTAAGCATATTGCCAGTAAATAAGAAACATAAGATACACACTCCGAAATACTATCAGCGTACTGTGAACGGTCAAAACCTTCCAGCATACGGACTTGAAACTATCAAAGTCGACATTGGATTGCGAAGAGACATGACTTGGTCTTTTACAATTGCGGACGATCCAAACCCGATCCTGGGTGCTGATTTCCTAGCACATTACGGCCTAATCATCGATCTAAAAAATGGAAAATTGATCGACAATGAAACAAAACTTTGTGTGGAAGGCAAAACACTAGTGTCTCAACTGGACACAGCCATCTCCAGTTGTAGTAAAGTCGACGAACGATTCTTACGGATCCTGTCAGACTATTCTGGAGTCACTCAACCATCAATTCGCAGGCACCCTACCTATAAACATGATACAGTTCATTATATAGAAACAAAAGGGCCGCCATGTCATGCTAGAGCAAGATGGCTTCTGCCAGATAAGCTCAAAGCAGCCAAGGAATACTATGACCGAATAATAAAAGAAGGTATTTGCAGACCTTCAAACAGTTCATGGAGTTCCCCAATCCACATGACTAAAAAAGCAAGTGGAGAATGGCGAATTGTTGGTGACTACAGAGCCCTAAATGCCAAAACAGTTCCAGATCGTTACCCAGTTCCAAACATATTGGACTTCAATGCAAACATGAAGGGTAAAACGATGTACTCTAAAATAGATATAAACTGGGCATTCCACCAAATACCAATGGCCGAACAGGACATTCCAAAAACGGCACTCATAACGCCCTTTGGACTATTCGAATACCTTTGAATGCCTTTTGGACTCCGCAATTCAGCTCAAACTTTCCAAAGATTCATCAATGGACTGTTTCGGGACTTGCCATTTGCATATGCATACTTGGATGACATTTGCATATGCTCAGAAGGCGGTGAGCAACAGCACGAGAAAAATGTGAGAGCCGTTATACAACGTATACACGCTGCCGGCCTTACTATCAATGTAGGAAAAAGCTTATATGCACAAACCGAAATTGACTTTCTCGGCTACAAAGTCTCAACCGAAGGTATAGCCCCTCTAAAGACCAAGGTCGAGCCAATATTAAATTTTCCAAAACCCTCAAACATAGCAGAACTAAGACGCTTCTTAGGGATGGTAAATTTTTATAGACGCTGCATGAAAAACGCAGCAGCTGAACAAAGTAAGCTGTTTGCTTTAATAAAAACATCAAAGAAAAGAGATAAAACTCCACTCGAATGGAATGAAGAAGCTGAAAAAGCATTTGAGAACATAAAAAACTCACTGGATAATGCAGCCCTCTTGGCTCACCCAGACGAAAGTCTACCATTATGTGTCGCTTCCGATGCCTCCGACTTTGCAATTGGTGCAACACTGTACCAAAAGGAAAATGACCAAAAATACCCGCTCGCTTTCTTTTCTAGAAAGCTATCAAAAACAGAAAAAAATTACAGTACTTACGATAGGGAATTACTGGCAATCTTCGCTGCACTGAAGCATTTCAGGCACCAATTAGAGGGTAGATGCTTTACTGTGTATACAGATCATAAACCCCTAACACATGCCTTCACGCAGAAAGCAGAGCCAGCATCACCGAGAAGAGCACGACAGTTAGACTTCATTGGTCAACTAACTACTGACATCCAGTATATAAGTGGAGAACTCAACACTCCAGCTGATGCACTCAGTAGAATCGAAGCTATCTCGGCCCCTGCCCAATTACCTTATGCTGAAATAGCTAAAGAACAGCTTAAGGATGCAGAATTGCAAGAATTGTTGTTGAACGAAGACACATCTCTTAAATTGCGGCAAAGAAAAATTCCCGGTACTGACGTCTTACTAACATGTGACATCAGTACAGGTAAGAATAGGCCATTCTTGCCGAAAAAATATCGCAAGTTGGCATTTAACAGTGTGCACAATTTATCGCACTCTGGCCCTAAAAGTACTGCTAATCTGGTATCATCAAGATTTGTATGGCCTCGACTCAAGTCTGACTGCAATAATTGGGCTCGCACTTGCCTGAATTGCCAAGAGTCCAAGGTAGGAAGACATACTCGATCTCCACTCAAATCTTTTAAACAAACAGAGCGGTTCAAAACAATCCACATTGATTTGGTGGGCCCATTGCCCCCTTCACAAGGACACAGATATCTCCTCACTATGATTGACAGAGCAACTCGATGGCCCGAGGCAATCCCATTATATGAAATGACAGCACCAACTATAGCTGCCAAACTATATGAAAACTGGATTGCCCGATATGGCGTACCTGAAGTCATAGTTACAGACCAGGGTCGCCAATTTGAAAGCTCACTCTTCCAAGAGTTATCAAAAAAGCTAGGTATCCAACATAACCATACCACAGCTTACCATCCTCAAGCAAACGGAAAAGTTGAGAGATGGCATAGAGCTTTAAAAGCCTCAATAATGGCTCATGACACAAAAAGATGGGTGGATGTACTTCCAACCATCCTTTTAGGCCTACGATCAGCTCTCCAATCAGACACAGGACATTCTGCAGCGCAGTTAGCGTTCGGCGAAGAGCTACGCCTACCAGGGGACTTTTTCACAAATCCGACAGAAACTAGCCCCGAAATCTTAGTTCAGAACATACGAACTGATGCCAATAAATTCTTAACACAGGCAGCTCGCCATGGCCAGCCAAAGATCTATGTCTCGAAACATTTGGCCACTACTTCACACGTATTTGTCAGAGACGAAAAAATAAGATCTTCACTGGAAAAACCCTACGCCGGTCCTTATAAAGTGATATCACGTGACAACAAAAATTTTGTGATATCCATAGCAGGTGAAAACAAAACAATATCAGTCGACAGATTGAAACCTGCATATTTGGTAACAGACGACAGGAAAATAAAAAGGAAAATAAAAGGAAACACACAGACTAATTCCTCCAAAATCACTAAAACACAAATAGTACAGGAAGAACCAGTCGAAACACCAAAAGAAACAAATAAATTAACAAAAAAGAAAAAGACAGTAAAATTTTCAGACGACATTGTCACAATAAAATACGACCCTACGGACCCAATAAACCCTCGTAAAAGAGGCAGGCCCCTAGGAAGTAAAAAAGCGAAAAACCAGCTTCCAAAACGAAGATCTGAGCGACTAGCGCAAAGAAAATAAAAATCTTTCGAAAAATTAATATAACACACAAAAAATAAAAACCCGCTAAAAACGACGACTGTGGAATCCCTCGATAAGAAAAGTGCGTGAACAATAAAACAACGACAGGTATCAACAAACCCACGTGCGCTCGATGACAGCAAAAACATCGCAACGTGTATCTGTTGTCAAACAATACAAAAAAGAATAAAAACGTTCATCTTATTGATGACGTCAGAAGAGGAGATGAAATTCTATTCATCTCGAATTACCTATAGCTTCAAAAAATGTTCAAACACGCCTAACTTTGCAGAAAATGAACAAAATTTTTCGGGAAAAGCTGCAAACGATAGAGAATTTTTACATCTATCCCCTCCACGGACGTACTCGCTCAAATAAAGACAACGTTTCAACGTAATGGACGAAATCAAAACTCACCAAGTCCTCATTAGCTTTTTCTACTGTCGCTTCGACTGTCGAACTTTGCTTTCCTAATTTATATAATTTTCTTTTGTATTTTTCCTTTCTTTTTCTCTTGTAATATGTCGTCTATAAACCATCAACAATTGCCCGCCGATTTCGACCCACAAATTCCTTCGTGTTCCAAGGACAGCGTTGAGCGTATCGATAATATGCAACAACAATGTCTGACGGAACAAGAAAAAGATTTGGCCCGAATCGAAGAGGAATTATTGATGGAAACGGACTTGTCCCCGGTAGAAAAGATCGTCAGCCATATGACGAAGGAACTACCACCCCTGATCTCGCCTCCCAAAACGCCCGTCAAAGAGTCACCATTTCTGGCAACCCCAAAAATGGCGACCCCTAAACCGACAATGCGGGAGCGAGCCAAATTTCTTTTCGCCGATGAGGACCCTGCTTTCCAAGCAATTCCTCCTCCGGCCCCAAAACACATCCGGACTCAGCAGTTCACGGCAAAATCAAACTCGCCACTACTGACTACCCCTGGATATTTTAATCCTCGCCCCTCCATTCCTGTCCGCGATCATCCATACCGTCGTCCCCAAGACAGACCACCAAGACAACGAGGACAGAAAAGCAGGGACACCTTCCTCCGACGACAAGCCCAACGTATGCAATCATACGAATGCGTTGGGGCAGCTGTCGGAAGTGCCCTTGCCAAATGGGAGAGGGAGCAAAAACAGCGATAAAAACCTCTAATCCCCCAGGCATGCGATTAATCGTTTTTACGGCGCAAAAACTGGGGGGGAGTAGCTGTAGGGATTAGATCATCACTCGTATGAGGAAATAGGCTCGGCCTATCGACGACAGTCATCACCTTCGGTGATAATTATTTGTGCCATGCACGTTAAACCAAACACTAAATGTATGTTCGTTTGTACTTGTCTATTTTTGCAGATAGACAAGTTACAAATCTCGGACCGTGACGAATCGATAGATAATTATCTCGGCGATGTCACGGACCAATACGAAGATGCATTCTCCGTACTTTACCGTTGCCATAGCAACCATAAAGTACGAATAAATTATCTACACTATACTTATGTAAATATTACATAAGTGTGTATGTGTGCGTGTAGGGAGCCGGCTATATAAGACAAAAAAATCATAGACCAAATCGCCAGTGTTTGCCGAGGTCTTGGCTCCCTCATACCTTTTTGGTATATTGGCATAAACACGCAAATTGTTCTGTTGAACACCTTCTTTGTTGGTTTTACTTTCCACGACGTAAGGTATTCCACAGTACTGGTTTGAAGTCGATAAAGATAAAATTGGGAGAGATAGAGTTGAATGTTGAATACGGACCTGCATGATCACCCAATTTAACTCTATGTGACTTTTTTCTATGAATATGCATTAAAATAAAACTTTATCATTTGGAACGATCCTATGAAACTGTTACTGCCTTGCAAGATGCCATTACCTCTTGTTGTAGAGATGTTAATGCTGAACAGCTGATTCAATTGAGAATGGAGTTTTACAACCACCTGGTGCAAGCGTTCTGGTTAAAGGGAAGCAGTTTTAGAACCTCTTGTAATTCACCGTACTCTTTGTTTGGTTTTGTAATGTGCCAATACATACTAAATACAATCACTGAATTTCCTTATGTTTAGTTTTCATTCTATTTCTGGGGTAAATACTAACTCTTCATGATAAATATTGAACTCCTTCTCCGCCAAATTTATTTGTATCGACTTCAGACCAGCACCATGAAATTTATTGTGGAATATTAGGTCAAAAAAGTTTATTTAAAACATCTGAATAAACAGTGTGGAATACCTTACATCGTGGAAAGTACGCCAACAACAGAAGGTGTTCAACACAACAATTTGCGTGTTTATGTCAAAATACCTATAAGGTATAGGAGAGCCAAGACCTTAGAAAACACTGGCAATTTAGCCTAAGATTTTCTGGTCTTATATAACCGGCTCCTTACACGCACACTTACACACTTATGTAATATTTACATAAGTTATAGTGTAGATTATTCATCGTACTTTACAGTTGCTATGGCAATGGTAAAGTACAGTGCATCTCTATATCGGTTTGTGACATCGCGGAGATTGTTATCTCTTGATTCGTCATGGACCAAGATTTGTAACTTGTCTATCTGCAAAAATAGACAAGTACAAACAAACAAACATGCAGTTTTTGTTTAACGTGCAAAGCACAAATATTTGTCACCAAAGGTGACAACTGTTGTCAATAGGCCGAGCCTATATCCTCATACGAGTGTTGGTCTAATCCCCACACACAATGTGGTCACTTTTTATATCAAGGAAACTTTATTCATATATAAATTACAAGTCATTTGCGATCAGATTGCCCCATAATCATCATTTACAATAAAGTTAATTTAAGAACCACTTGAGAGTTAATTTACGAACCAGCGTATGCGGCCATTAGCAAAACACAAGTGATACACAACAACCAAGGAATTTGTCAAAGTGAGTCTGATCAGCAATGAATACCTACAGTGAATTAATACACCAACGGCTTGGTCTTACAACTGGTATACCAGCACTCTTTATTCTGAAGCTGAACATTGTTTTGTCGTTAATTTATTTATTACGAGGTCTAATAATTAGATAACGAGAATTTTTCCACATGGAACATTTTCTTGCAATTGGATGTCCCCTATCAAAGAAGACATGAAAAAGTGAAACGCTATGATGTCAAAATACAGTCGCCTGTATGACATAACAAGAAAAGATCTTATTCAGTCATTTTTTTGGTTCAAAGGATTCTCAATTCCAGAACTTTTTCATTCTGTCTCAAAAAAAAAAAAACCTTAATGCTCGAGATTTTATTTGAGGTTGATTTGTGTTTAGGGAATGAATGATAAGGAACAAGAAAAATTGGAATTTTTGAGAAAACTATATGATTCCTTTGCCCTCTATTAATGGTGAAATATTGACGTAAAGACACAAGAAGGTAAGCTGAGGATGCACCTAGTATTGAAGTTAATGAGGAGGAGAATGGAGATAGGGATAAATCCAGAATTGAAATGGGAATGAGAAAAATAATAAGTATGCGTATGACTGATAAGGATACGGATGGGATGCGAATGAGAATTGTGTATGCCAATAGAAATGCGGATAGAAATAGGGGTGGAGATGAAGAAAATTTTAATAGGAATGGTGATGAGGAGAGGGAGAGAATGTGAATGTACCTATCTTGCGTTTAGAATGAGGATGAGACTGGGGATGTGGATGGAGATTACAAGTGTAAAGAAATAAGAATGGAAATGATTAAGTGGTTGAGAATGGAGATTTGGGTTCAAGATGGACATGAAAATGTGTTATGTGAAGGGGTTCATACCTGTCAAAGGCAAAGTTATCAACAGGTATCCCATCGCACATTTTTGATTTCACCAGTTTTCCGAATCACAAATTCATATAAAATAAAAAATAAATTTATATGTTCAGATAAGCTAGGAATTGTGGACATAGGTTCCTGCATCTTGAGTCAAGTGTGTTTTCTAGCAACCATCTTTTGAAAACAAAAATTATTTCACTCATAACCCTTCATCTTTTTTTTTTATCCAACTTTGCTTTTTGTTTTATTTATCATTATTTTAATAAGTTTAGGTTAAAAACAAATTTTTAAAAGATAAACTTTTATTTTTATTTTTTTGGCTTTAGCTTCATACGAAATAAACATTATTTTGTTGCGGAAGGTTGGCTGCAGTATTAGTTTATTTTAAAATCGCAGTAGTGAGTAGAATAAAAGCTTATAATAAAAAGGACACATACCTTAATTGCCAGACAAATACAAATTTACTGATAAGAACATTCTTACGAAATTTTTTGTCGATACAACAATTTTGATTGGATTGAGTGGAGTTTTTGGAACTGCAACTGGACCCATGAAGATTTATAACATTGACAGGAATTTTCTAACCATTTGAATAATTTGACAAGACAGTTGACCAATAGTGGAGTGGAATAAATTTTGTGGGAAAATTTCACTGTGATCTTATTCAACACTTTCGCTGTGCTTGCATTACAGAATTTTTATTCAACGTTAGAAATTCTCAAACAAAACTTTCAAGTGGGTCAAAATTATTTTTGAACTACTTTAATTCCAAAAAGAATTCAGTATTTTCACTTTCTGCTTCTGATATGAGAAATTCATGGATAGCTAAATTCCGTTTTTTTTAAATTTTGTCAAAGACTTAGACCAAAAATATGAGCCTGCCAGATTTGCCGATCTATTAGACTCTGACTGAACATTCTCAAAAACTTTATTGTCCTGCTTTGGAGTTAACTGTTGCTCATTATGAGATTAAAAATTCATAATACGTGTTTATTATACCTAGTTGTTTTAAGATGGTGTGCCAAATATGGAATTACTTCATCCAAAATTTATTTGGTTTGCATGAGAAAAACAAACATTTGCTAAAATATGTGATAAATAACTATTTTTTCTGTGAGTACATACAGTTGTTTTTTCAAAGCTTCAAAAATAATCAAGAAAATCTCATGCTACATTCATTTATGGGATTCTGAAATTATGTTTCCTGCCTCTGTATCATTTTTTCATTGCTTCCTTAATTTATTTAGTGATCATGGTCAAAGGTGGGTGATACTTGTTCTTTGACTGCATATGTGAGCTTTTCATTTTTTAGTGCATAGTGCATACTAGCTCCAGATTATAAGGTCTTCGAATTGGTTGTATTATTCTCGATATGATCACAAAAAAATCCACCAAGTGTGCCGCCAATTTATTTTTAAAAAACTCTAGCAATGCAATCCTTCGCTAGAAAACCCAGTTTGCCGATTTTCATCCATAATTCAAAAAACGAATCCAAATTTTCCAGATATGTAGTTGAAAAAATGTCAAAAAACCAATGATATTTATCGATATCTGACAAACATATCGATCGATCGATATTTCATCGCTTGTCGATGGGATCACCAGTTCTCTTCATCTCACACTCGTGCAAACATTCGACATTAATCATAGAAACCGTTTTTCATACTTATACTAAGTATAATAAATTAGGTTAAAAACGAGTTTTTAAAAAATACGCTTTTATAATTTGAAGAAGAAAATAACAGCGAAAAAAAAAAAATTTCTAACTTTTTTTTTTGAGACAGAATCAATAAACAAAAATTGAAAAAAACAACTGATAAAAACGGATATAAGTGTATGTATGCGTGTGTCGCAACTCGTGAAAGCAGCGTTGAAGTTGGTCATCTGGTGTACTTCAACAAATTTAGTGAGTAGAATAAAAAGCGTATAATAAATATGAAAAACAGTTTGTGGCTTCACTGATTCTTGTCGCGCCGCTTGTAAGACTTCCTACATGTTAGTTACATACATATTATATTTCATAGTTTGTACTTAACATATTTTTTTTGCTAACTTCATCAACATCTTTTCTTTTCGATCATCTTAGTCAAATCTGTCAATTACAACCGCTATACTAGTTTCAGGTGAATGAATCATGAAAAACTATCGATAGCAGTGGATATCTTTAAGAAAAATATCGATCAATCGATGTTTTATTGCTAAAAATCCATTTTTCAGAAAGTTTTTATTTTTTATTTTTCTCGAAAACTGCTGAAGCAATAATCACCAAACTCGTTTGAAAATTATTTGGCTGAATGCGGGATACAAATTATGATTAAAATCAATGGTCTATGAAATTCATCATGAATTGTATTGGAAGTTATGAAATACGTGCGAGAGTTATTAAAAATGATAGCTTAGCAAATAGAATTACAAGCCTGATTTCCGCCAAGTTTGTCGGGTCCATCTAGAATTATCTACTCTTCTTAACAATAGCTGAAGGTTTTTTAAACCATTTCTACCCGATTGAAACCAAATTTCGAAGTGTGTTGGACTATAATATTATATTCAATATCTATGCAAAATTTGTTGTCAGTTATTCAGAAATTACGTACTTCAGAACCATTTAGGCTCCAAAATTGCAAAATTATATGATGTGTACCAAAAACAACAAAGTTTCTCCTTGTGAAGACACGAATAGCTGACAGATATGTGTTTATATAATATATAGTGCATATAAATTTCAGCTGATGGTGCCAAAAATTTCCTGAGCTCATGAAACGAAAAGTTTCCATGAGGTCATGAAGCGAAAAACGAACCTACCTCCGACCTTTGATCTGAGTACCAGATAAATTTTAATTTGTACACATTCTTGAACAACCTACGTAAAAAAGAAACGGTTAAGATGAAATTAATTTCTAGAACAGAGAACATTCTGCTTCTCTCTCAGTTTTCCGCTTCAATATTCCCATTATAAAAATTCAAAATATGTACTAAAAACGGTGTTTTTTTTTTTTTGTGGAATTACAGTCGTGGTACGATTATAAACTCAGATGGGAGCCCAAAGAATATGGGGGTGTTGAAATGCTACACGTTCCATCCGATCACATATGGAGACCGGACATCGTTTTATACAATAAGTAAGTTAATTTTTTTTTTTTATGAACGTAATTTCGTACCTACTTTGTTAGTCAGTTTCATTTCTCCGTCTCGTTCCAAATATTTCTACTGCTGGTTTGAAACTGCAGCAGTCTCATTCGATTAGCTTAATCAACATAATTGCTAGACGTTTCGTAAATAACGGAACCCCTGTTGTACGTATCAGTTTTTTCAATTTTAAAAATCTTTCCCAATTTCAAACTTTGCTGTATTTCGCATGTGGACAGCTTACGGATATAATGTTTACCCTCGTGATGCTGCGCTAAATGCGAAAGTAAATTAGACGTCGATTCGCCGAAAATGGGATCAATTACGAGGGTTGAAATTTCTCAAATAAGATTTTCGAGTAGTTTTGGACAAATTAACCTCTCGATTCGACGTCGAAGTGTAAATTCCATTAGCATTGTTTTACTCGGCGTCGATTAAATTCCCTTTTTTCCTCCCACCTATTCACCTTTCAATTTTCGCGAGTGGTCGCTTTTCAGATCCCCTTCACGTCCTTTAGTCGTATTTTTATTTATGCACTTCGATGCCAAGCTTACCTGTTGTTCATTTTCTATCTATTTTAAACGAATAAAAAAACCTGTGTTATTCTTTTCTGAGCATGTAAATTGTAAATGCTGGCTTATTTGTGGCTTTTATATTCGTAGGTACCTGTTTCTTTCTTCTTTCAATTTTGAACCGAATCTCGGCGATTCTACTGCAAATAATTTTCAATTTACTTTCGTCTTGCTGCTCACTCAATTTCACGTTTGATTTGGAGGCATTTCTTAGCATAACTGCATATATTTCAGTTCAAGTTCGTGTTGATCAGACCAGTGAGGTTTCATTAATGCAAAGCCGGACGTTACTCAAATAAAATGTTATTCGAGAATAATTCGTGAGTAAGTAATGATTAATGTTTCACTCGTACTACTCGAGAGTAATCATTAATCATCACTTTCAAGAACTGAGTTGTGCTCTTTGTTGTTACTCATGTAAAATGAATAACGACAGTAGGCCTGAATAAATTATGAAAAAAAAAAAAAAAATTATTTCTTAGTTTTATTAAACTTTATTCGGTTTTCTCATCGCAGTTGTCAACCAGTGGCCCAAATAAAATTCTTCTCTGTGGGTTATGATAAGTGAATCGAATTGATTTTTAATCCCTCATTTCCTTCGTGATTTGGTCTTTGGTAAAAGCAAATTTTTTGTATACAGCCCCTAGCGTTTCTGTAGAAATGGTTTAGGAAAGTACGTTCTTCTTTTTTAACCTCCCTAACAACTTTTTGATAAAAAAGCTTTAAATCCACAACTTTCAATGTTGTTCAGTTTTAAATCATGTTTTTGATCCTCTTAAACGAGCTTAGGTAAGTTTCTCCTAAGTAATGAACGAAGAGTAATGAGTAAATTAATCGTTACTCTTGATCAGAAGTAAGGCGTAAATCAGTCACTATTCATTAGGATGAATTATAATTAAAGAGGCTCAGAGCAAAAGTAAATCGACAACCAAGTCCACTTTTTGTGCTTTTCGAGTCAACCTAAGACTAGTTTTGGGTTGTCGAAAATGAATATTTTTTCATAAATTAATAAACCTTTTCTTTAAATAAACTTCTTCGTTAATAAAATGAACTTAAATTACGTAAATAATCCGCGTATCAGCTGGAAGCAAGAAACTGTGCCCACATATTTCTCGAAATAAGATTGTGTTGGCTTGATCTAATTATGTTAGGCTGCGAACTCTTCAGTTATTGCTCATCTCTCATTTACTGAGTGACAAACGCCCAACACTACAGTTTTTATCTTGTTAGCTCATCTTCATTCGAAGCTTTCAGTCCTATTTCCTGCCACTAACGCTGAATGCGTGCCTCTCATAAAAATACGTACTTATTTACTTTTTTTTTACTAAAACAGTGTCTTCGCACACCTCTTTCTCTTAAGGTAGGCATAGCTGCAGCAGTTTCTTAACCTTGTGAAGTGATAGTCAATTAGTCAGTTAATAGATTTCAAATTATTTTCAATTTTATTTTGAAAGCTGATGAAAAAATTCAGTTATTCATTCTTTCAACTAGGTTTATTATTGAAGTTTGTGAGAATATCACTCGGGTTCTTTAATTCGAAACAAATTGTTCTAAAGTGTTTTTGCAAATTAGAAAAAATTTTTATCCAACTTTTGGAATTTTCCGACAGAAACTTGTGGAGTAATTTATTTTGGCCAGAAATTCGAATTTAAGGATTCTGCAATAATTTTTACTGCATTTTGATGCCATTTTTCGTCATTTTGTTGGTTTTCTGGTTTGCTGGTTGGTTTCCAAATTGTAATTTTTTGATTGGATCAACTGAAATTTTTGTTTTGCTAAACTGGATCTTCAGATACTGTGAGGTGAATTCATTTCAAGTTCATTTTGTTTCCAATATCACCGTGAAAATTAAAACTTGTTCCTTGAAAAAATGTTTAATAAACATATTTCTTTGCGCATGAATAATTCATCGAGTCGTCTTTAAGTAGCCTCCATATGAGTACTTTATTTTCCTCTCTTAAGCCTCGTCGAGCAGAATTCAGTGAAGCTTTGAGGGTACTTTTGGCTTTTTTAACCTAGATGATGACACAATTATTCTTGCAAACTTTCAAATTTGAACCATAATTCTCGTAGGAAATCTGATAACGTTAATTGCTCCGAAAATAATAATTTTCACCAGTTACGACATTAAAGTTTATATTATTCTTTTAATTTTATTTCGAATTTCTCTCGTCGAAATTCATTTCATTCGTGAAAGCTCG
Organism: Ericerus pela; assembly: GCA_011428145.1. NCBI lineage: Eukaryota > Metazoa > Arthropoda > Insecta > Hemiptera > Coccidae > Ericerus > Ericerus pela. The sequence continues at coordinate 231,182 of WOFM01000588.1, read as the reverse complement.
GTTTGCTTTTGCGGCGCAGTGTGAAGTCACCCTCGTAAAAGAAAGCAATCAACAAAAACTGATTGATCCGAAGTTGGATAGTTTTGATTTTGGAATTATTTTCGAGTTGCTACCATAATGATTGACTCCCCTCGACAATTAAAAATCTTCTCAACTAATTTCACAATAACGTGAAACCGTGTTTGCTAAATCTGTTTGTATTTTATGAAAACATTAATTTTACAGGCATGCAAAACGTTTAAATTTCTTCCTCGTTCGTTTGTCAGATAATGGTTCAATCCATTTACTTCACGAGCTCCACATTATTATAGCTCGAATAACCTTTGGGATTTCGGACTGCTGAAAGTCTGGGCGAAAAGAGTACCTATTCGAAAGCTTTCCGAGTCTTTCCATAAAATTAATATTTTTAACCTGTTCAAGTACAGCGCAGAAACAGCAAAGTTTCACACCATTAGTTTATTGTTGATGTTTTTGGTAAAATGTCCCAGCATTCGTTTATTATTCATCGTTAATAGTATGTTAAGGCAGTGAATGTTTCTCACTTCGTGTCAGATATGACAGTAAAATTTAAATTCTCATTGAATTATCCCCCTTCTGTCGTGTTTTATCTTCGAATTATGAAATTCTTTTTATTTTGCCACGACAGCTAGTGTTCATTGTCCATAAAATTCAGTTTGTGGAGTAATAAAAATCGGTATCTCTATACATTTTTTTTCGTGATCAGAAAGACTGTATCTTAGCTCAACAATGGCAGACTATTTTGACGAAAATTACGCGTAATTATAATGATTAAAGATCAGAGAATTTTTGCAATGGAGAAAGACAGAGTGGGTCAATTCAGCCTACTACTTCAAAAATTTGAAAAAATTCTACCAGTTGATATAGAAGGCTAAAATTGTTCTCTCGTATAGACTGGAGTGTTCTTATTTTAACGTAAAATGTAGTTTATTCAGATCAAAACAAAAAAAAAACGAACAAATAAATACTGTGGAATACCTTGTCGTGAGAGATATTCTCACCAGAAGGTAAATTCAACAGAATTTAAGCTGTTCAGCCACTTCATACATAAGTATGGGTTAGCCAGAACCAGACCGAACACTGGCGATTTTAGAGCCGGTTCGGAGAGTTTATATACTGGTTTTGGTCCACGCACACAGACACACTTATGTACATATACTTATGTAGGTATGTAGTAGAATTCACGTCATTTCTTGTTCATTGCTGAAGCAACTGATAAGAAATGACATAATGCGTTCGTCTACCAGTCCGAGACATTACCGAGATCTTTATCTATCGTTTAGTCATCGGCCGAACATTGCATCTTATTTGCCTGTGTGTGCAAGTAGGAGCATACGAACAAACAATGTATTTTATATGCTATTGAATATAATACTCCTGATGAAGAATGGCGGGTGTACGAGATGCATAGTCCCCACAAATACCTTATTGAATATTTTATGAAATTGAATTATGTGAAACTCAATAAATGATTGCTTGTCAAATAAAATAACAGCAACAGTAATTTGATGAAAAATTTTTTTCCCTGTTAGAATATATCTTCCGAATTGTTAGCAATAATTTAAGATTTTTTAAATCATTTTTACGCTAGAAATTTTGAGTTAGTTAAAAATATATTTTTCAATTTGTTGGAATATAGTATAATTTGGTGAAATTAAATGCAATAAAAAAATTAAAATATGAAAATTATTTGGAATAATGGTTGAAAAATATGCTTAAAATGAATTGTCAAGGAAATTCATAATGAAGTGAAAGAATGAAGTATTTATTCAGTACGAAGTTATAAAACAGAACAGGTACAAAAGTTATTAAATGGTTGCCTAGCAAACTAAATGAAAGAAAGCTTGCTTTCGACTAGCTTCTTTGGTTCATCTGAACTTTATACGTTAATTGTTTATGCGATTCTTCAAAAACAAATTTAAATAAATTTACGAAAAAATGAATTTTTAAAATATACGCTTTTGTAGTACCTATACCGCAGTCCGTTACCACCCATCATAAAATTAAATCAAAAAATGCCTCTGAATGTTGTACCTCCGGGCATGTAGTTCAGCACATTAGCCATGCGCCACACCTATCTACACAGAAAGAAGAGAGACTGACAACGACAAGAGTACAAACGGTACGTCGACTGCAGCACTTGCAGATATTTAAAACTTAACTATACCCAAAGTTGCTAATAAAAGCATATAAGAAAACCTTTTTTCCATGGAATAATTATTTTTGGACATGTAAAGCAACGACCTTTTTTTGTTATCCGTTTAATTTATTATTCTTTGTGATTTAGTGGATAAGAATTTTTTCACTGAGCTATCAAGAAATGGGGTCGAATTGAAGGCTTTGAAAATACATTCAGTTTTGAAAATGGTATAAAATGTATCTTTCATTAAATTTTTCGAGTAATTATTATGATTATTGTATATAGTTGAATATTATTAGATTGCCTACCTATTTCTGTTGATGCTTACCAGAAAACGTCCTTTCTCCAGCTCAAATCTGCGGAACGATAAACGAAGTGAATACGTGGTAAAAAGAAAAATGCTTTTTACATCAATTCCCAATTGTAACACGTTCCTCCATTTTTCTTTTTTCCAAATTTGAAAATTAATCTTCGTTTAATGTACCTAGTTTATCGTTGTATTTTCACCGAGGCTATTCATCTTCATTCGAATTTCCTCTTCAACAAAAAAAGGACGAAAGAGTTTTTTCTTTCTCCGTAAAAACGAAAGTTTTTCATAGGTTTTTTTTTTTATACATATATATTTTTCATTTTCCTTCCCTTTCTTCTATGTAGGTGAATGATCCTCGCTCGAAGTATATTTGTAGAAAAAAATATGCGCTAATGGTCATCAATACTTAAGTTTGAGCATTCTTCCCGTTTAATACAGCGGTCAAAGATTGAACGTAATTCTGTACATACTGTTTTTTAGGGTACCTCTGGTAGATATAGTTACAGAAAAATTAAATATTCGGATTAGGTATAATGAGTGAAGCCGTGAAAAATTTCCGAAGATGTTGTGAGATGTCTATGGAAGGCTTTTATTTTTCGCTGTTATTACTACCTGTAGTATTGTAAAATAAAAAAAATAAAGAAGAAACAATTAGAGACCCCGAAATGGGGGAATTAAAAATTGTAATTTAGCTTCAATCCAAAATAATAGAGTGTGCCTACCTATACCTGTCTGCGTATTTATGTTGTGATTATCCACTCAAGCAACTTTTCGTTGTTTACAAACGAGACTAGAAATACGCGAATATTCCTCAAAAATTTTCTATACAGATCAAAATATCGGTGAAGTTTTAAAACTTCGACCCTGAAGAAATAAATTTCAATCGTTGTTGTCCTTGTGCTGGTGCCAGTGTAGGAATTGGTCGTTCTGAAATTTGGCTTTTATATGTGAACTGTGTCCGAGGTGTATGTGAGTGCTTGAAAGCAAGAAGTGGGGACATGAAAGCAAAGAATCGGGCCTCGATGGTACGAACAAGAACAAAATATATGGGAAAATCCCGTTAGCCAGAAATAACAGTTTTCTAAGAACTGCGATGCAATGTATATCTAATTACCTGGGCGCAAAAATGTTTAAAAAGTCTTCCATTACAACAAGGAATGTCGAAAGGGTGGATAATTTTTTTTTTTTTTCTCTCGAAATAGTGACCTATCGGTCTGGTAAAATTTGAAGTGCGTTAAAAAGTGGCTAGATTTATTCGTTCATATATTAATTTAAAATAATACAGGTTTCAGGGATGCGTATTTGCCTCCAGTTAGGGTGCAGACATAAGAAAAGTTTGAATACTTTTTTCTCAAATTATATTTTCGAAGATACGCCCTTTTGAAATGCATGTAGGTACTCGATTTTACCTTTGAAATATTCCAGTTTTTATTTCTCCATCAATATTGAGGACAAGCGCGGTTGAAAAAGTTTAAAAGTTCAGTTTTACGCATTTTCTGCATAAGACTTACCTTCGTCCTTCGGGGCTCGTGCTAATGAACACGTAAAATACATGTTTTTAGTGAAATTCATGGTGAAATGCGTACAATAATAGCTGACTTCAAATTCGTTGTACCATTATAGTTTACTTAAAAATCGTGAATAGACTGTACGTGTTATATGTCGATCCTTTCAGTACCGAAAGTTTTGCTCCCTGGTGAATAGTATTAGTATTCTGTACGTGGAACTGGCCGTTGGAAATTCTTCCTCTTCGAACGAATGAAGCCTGTCGAATACAGATGATGCTGAGATCTACTACTTTTGTTCGCAGAAGTTCGCGCAGTCATTTTCTTTGTGACCCGGTTGAATGAGAACGAGTCTTTCCCAACTTTCTAATAGATCATAACTCTAATACCATTAACTGAATTTGTTACAAGATGATGGTCTCTCTGAATTTTCTTCGTTAGCTAGATGTTATCCACTTCGTTGTTCTTTTTGATTTTTTGCCAAAAAATTGTTGTAAATTTGCTGATTACTTTCACAGCTTTTCGTCTTCTTTGACTTATTGAAAGAAATCAAATCTGACCCCATCGTCAGCATATCTCGTAAATCACTGTGGTGGAATAACCGAGTTGGCGTTAAAATTGTGGGTTTCATTCAGTGATCGCTATAATCGTGAACTAAATTCACTCGAATTCAATTCCTTTGCGAGTAATTTATGACTAGGGAGCTTCGCCTCCCTCGAAGAGAGGAAATTTCGTTCAGCTCTTCGCGCCTCGAGTTAATGTAATGTGGTATTTGCTGCGTGCTTAACCCTTCGATTTTGTTTGAATCTTCGTGTCATTTAGTTTCCTCTATATCGTTGGTCCGAATGGATCGAATTAGGTTAATTAAGGCTCATTAGACGATGCGTAATCCGCCGTGTATTCCTCGATCAAAATTCATCTTCGTAGCTCTATTGGATTGCGAGATGCTTCAGTCATAGAAGTAGATAAAGTATTCTCGCTTTATTTCTGTGGCTCCAGTTTTAGTAAGACGTAAACATGAGAGTTTGAAATTAGAAAAAATTCCTATTACTTTTTAACTTAATACCTAGTTAATTTTATTATTTTTGAAAATGATTTTTTGAGGGGGAGAGCAGAGTTTATTTTGGTAGTTATGTCTTCCTACTCCCGAAATTTGCGTTTATGCATAAAAATGAACTGAATCAGGGAGTGATATTTTTCGTGTTCAGTCATAATAAAATTTTGGTCCAAATAGACCAAATCAAATCCAGTAAGAGCTCTGTGGAATACCTTGTCGTGAGAGATATTCTCACCAGAAGGAAATTCAACAGAATTTAAGCGTGCTCAGCCACTTCGTACACAAGTACGGGTAAGCCAAAACCAAGGCGAACACTGGCGATTTTAGAGCCAGTTTGGGTGGTTTATATACGGCTTATTTGCACGCACACAAACACACGTACGTAAGATAATACGTACGTCGGTGAGGGCGGCCAGGTCGCATCATCCCCTGGCTGGCTGGTTCGTGTACGGATCGTGACATTGTTTGGTGATGTCACTATTCGGTATTTGTACATTACCTGCATGTACTTGCAGGTAATTACGATTGAACGTATTTTGTGTGTGGTTTAATGTCACGAGGACGATTATTAGCTGCCCTTTGGGGCAGAGACAGTCGTTGAGGGGTCCGAGCCCCTTTACCTCATACGGTTGAGTCCCCACAAGCTCATTCAACGTCCTTTAACGCCTTGGTTGTTTTAGTGAGTATCAAGAAATTCTTCGCAGTTTTGTTCGGTTTCGAGATATTCTTGTTTAAGTAAAAGGTGAGTAGATTTTAAAAAGTAACTTTTTTGATGTACTGCGAATTTTTGTTTTGTACATTTTTTTGAGTGTCCATTAATTTTGTTCTCTTCGCATGTAAATAGTTGAATATCTCGATGGAAATAATGTCTGGTTGATAGTTGGAATGGTGGTTTTAATGTATTTTCTGAACCATTGCACTGGGTGCGACGGTGGGAAAAGCATCAATCCTGAATTGTAGATCACAAATATATATATAATATAAGTTACAAATTCTTCTGTACACAATATATTATGTGTAATTATTTATGTATTGTAGAAATTGAAATTGGTATACACATATAATACGGACAGTCTCACTCTATAACCAGTTAAAATTTCTTTTCTTCTTTTTCTCTCTTTTTTGTTCCTACCTTCACTCTTAATTTCATCCGTCAAATTTATTCTTTCTACCTTGGTTTCCTCTTAGATTCGCGATTTCAGCGAATCACTTAGCAGGAGAAATCTTTTGTTATTTTCTCCTCCAAGATCTGGTATTCGTCCACACTGACATTGTTCTTACAAAACTCCTTCTGATTTACCTATTAAGGGGATTTTGGGTAATAAAAGAAGATATTATGATTTTTTATGAATAGCATTACTGGAAAATTTGAAAAAAGTAATATTAATAACTTCATATCTCATATTTGTTGCCCTTGAGAGAAGAATTGCTTCTGTTTCAGTTGTAAATTTTCTAATGAGTCTGCAATACATATATTATATTTCCATTTTTCAATAATTTTGGTAATTCTTGGGAAACGGTTGAGCCTCCGATTTTGCGTTCATTAAAATGAAATTTGAGATGGTGTGAAAGGTATTTATGGCGTATACATTCAGGTTTAATTGTTTGAAATCAATTTAGTATTTTTGGAGGTAGAGCCTTCGAATGTTTTGCAACCCCACCATGTTGTCATACCATTAAATCATTTAGAATGAAAATTTTCGAAAATTTTCATGATAAATAGTTACAGACTATTAAAGACTTTTGACCAGTTTGAGCTAAATTGGTCTACCAATTTTTAAATGACAGTAGACACAGAATTTGACTCTTTTGGAGAATACACTTACTGTGGTGAATGCGCGTAAGAGATATTTTGACTTGAAACTGATCAAACACACTTTTAATGACGGTTGTATTCAACTGAAGAACGTGGTGACTTTTGACTTGTCTCTATTTTCAAATTCTCCATTCGTAAGTGACCTCAAATGTTTCATTTCACCTCCTGTGTGGGTACAAAGTTGAGCTGATTCTCATCGTGTCCAAGCGAGCTAACATTTAGACGACGTCTAAATCTTTCAAGCAAAGAATGTACCGTACACGTCGACGAACACGCCTTTCTCTCCTCAATGTTTATGCGGTCCAAATTTATCAAAATTTGGGTCGCTTGTCGCCAACAGTCGTCAGCAGTAATTAATTTTCGACGTTCCATTTTTCGCCACCTTTTCGAGTGGTTAACCATAAGAAATTGGATTTGATTAGAATGGGTGGCGTTTATATAGGAAACTGCTTTGAAAATGTTTTCCCTGTTTGGATCGCGAATATTGTTCTCAAGTGGCTAGTTTTAAGGCCGATCTAGGACGTGGACGAAATTATCTTAAGAGTTAATCGTTTGTAATGCCTTCTCCATTATGCAGTCACTAAAGAAAACAAGTAACAATGCATAAGCACGAACAAGTCTATCTGCAGTAGCCACTATTGGTCGCAAGGGTTATTTGTTTGTGTAGACATGAGTAGTTTTGTCAAATAAAAAAAAAAAAAAATACTTTTGTTTGGAAAAATTAAAAAGTTTTGATATCTTAACTAATATTTTATTTTGAGCGTCGTAAATAACGTATACTAAAAGTCTCATTCTTCCCTCCGCGTGCGTCTACAAATATAGGGGTGAATGTTCCTCCCAAAACGGATCTTTCACGTTTATCAAGAAATACCTATTGATTTTTTCGAAACAATAGTTTAGTATGAATTACGCAAGTCCGAGATGAGAAATTGACTATGCAAGACCAAGACCAAACACAAAACTTAAAAAATATTAACAATATTTTGTAATATGTTCGCAGTCTTATTACTTGAATAATATTCCCCATTCGGTTTTTAATTTTTTTCGATTTTTTCTTCAATATTTTGAAGGGACGTTGGTGATAAGTAAATATCATTTGAGCCGTTAATAATGTAGTAAAAATCTTACTAGCGAGATGGAAACTAAGACGAAGAATTGATCGTGCAAGACGGCAAGACCAAGGCAAAGTCCAAGACTCGAAAGTATTGATGTAAGTCCAAGGTCAAAATTAAGCGCATCTGTCCACTACCAAAACCACCACGAACTTTACCTTTGTCGTGATTAGACTCAGGCCCGTAGCTGGAGTAAAATCCCAAGGGGGCAAACTGTAAGCCAGAGGGGCTAAATTTTTTATAAATCGGAAATTTTGCAAAAAAAATGTTTTTGAATGTAAATTATAATTAAAAATTAAAAAACATCGTTAATGGGATTCTTTCCTTTTTTTTTTAAATTCAGTAAAAAAATTGAAAATTTTGCCGGGGAAGGCAAAGAGCGCCGCCAGGGGGCTCTTGCGTCCTTCACCCCTGGATACGGGCCTGGTTTTGCTTATCGGGAATTTTAATCTAGAAATAATTCTATTAAGATACGCACCCGTCTTTTTTTAAAGTTAGCAAAGACTTCTTTTCGGCATTTTCGTGCAATTTTATATGAGCGCATTGTTTTCGCAGCTCTTTTTCATTTGCCTCGAAATTCGTATCATTTTGAAAACACTTTCATTACTCAATTTCAGTGTGCTCTTCTCCTAGTTCTCTCTCTTTCTCTCTCTCTTTATCTCTCTTCCGTTCTTGTTTTGTGGTTTTTGTTGTCGTGATTTAGAAAAGCATGATAGCGTCGATATAATAAAAAAAATATATTTACAAACAACGACTGAAGAAGTTGATTAAAAATTATTACGTTGAGAACCATCCACTGTGGGGAACAGATTTATGACGAAAAATGGCAAAAACTGGACGCTGTAAACGTTTTAAGTATCCCGCTGCTATAGAAAGTCGGCATTTTATTATAGATGAGTAAATAAAAAGGAAATCCGCGTGTTCTCCACTGCCGTTTTTCCTTTTTATCCCCTTCCAAATATGAAATTGTGACGCTGTCTCCTCCGTGAATAGGTTTTTGCGAATACGGTGACGGCATTTGAGTTTCATTTATTCTTTGGAAATGGCTAGAGGTGAATGAGGAAGGTTATAAACTGGGTCATATGTGTGTCTGGATTAACGAAGGATTATTCTGCACCCTCCGAGGTAAGTGAGTTAATGGTAGGTAAGGTGCTGGTGACTGAAAGAAATTTGAGTCAAAACTAGGCCATTTATTTTGGATAACAATTAAGCGTTGCAATTGGCCGCCTCTGAGACAGAGTCATGAATATTTTAACATCGAAAATGTTGAACTACACGGTATTGGGACACAAAATAGTGTAAAAATTTTCCATCAACAATCGACAGTGTGCGCACGAGAAGACATATTACTAGACATTAAAAACAATAAAAGAATAAATAAGAATCAGTGAAGAATACAAGAAAGAAAAAGGAATAAAAACTGAAAATGTACAAAAACGACACAAAAACCATTGGGTAGAATTAACTAACTTTGCAAAAAACAGGTTCCGAACTGAAACTTTCAAACTTAATTACAGTTCTCAGTATAGTACTTCCGAAACGTAATTTGACAAAAACCATTTAAGGATAGGCGTCTATAAGAAGTTGAAAATTTTGAGAAATTCTGTCAAGTTGGAGAGGCGTGATGCCACAAAAATAAAAAAATGAACTTCAATTTACATTATAGATGTATAAAAAATTGTGTAACAGTGTACAAAATTGTTTCATTCCTCAAAAAAAAAAAAAAAAAGCAATTTTCTATATTAGGTATTTTTATTTTTTTTTCTATAATTTGGCTATTCGATTTTATGAAGTTCAGCAAATAATTATTAAGAAAAATATAGAAAAATTTTGTCATCAATATAAAAAAGTAGATACGAGCCGTTAATTCGTTCATAAAAATTATTTCCTCAATATTATTTCGCCAAATATTCTCTCATATTCGATGTGCTTGCACCACTACCCACTCAGCCACACGTAGGCATGAAAAAAAAGTTCATTGTTTCCTTAGAAACAACAAAATCTATAGTGTTACCTATAGATGTGCCAGAAAAAATCTAGAGCCAGCACAAGTCACAGCACTGCAGACTGGCGCTTCAGGGCTTGTCATACTTAAGAATAATTTGTAGGGATTTAAAAAAAATTTTAGAAAGGAAGTCTTGAATAAAATTGAAATGATTTGTTATAATATCTGAGTTTTAAAATTTTTAAATTGCGTACTTAGCTACTGCTATGCTAGATGTTATACTCATACAACAATCCTGAAAATACATTATTTTCAATGTACTTGCTAATAATTTCATCGGTTAGATGAATTTTGTTTGTTTTTTATTTCTTATTAGGGGCTTTGCCCTGGGCGTTTCGCGGCCCAACCCCCTCTGATGTTGCTTTCTCTCAGTGCTTCGTGCCTTGAGATTCAGTGAATCAAAAGTAAATTATAAATTTGAAAAATGCTTATTTAAGTCAAAACACATTTTACCCCATTTCACCCTCTTAAGGGATGAATTTCAAAAAAATCCAGAAATTAATTTTTAAAGAATTGTAGGGACTCTCCCATATGAGGTATAGGGGCTTGGACCCCTCGACGACAGTTGCCGCCCCAAAGGGCAGGCAAACAATCGTCCTTGTGACGTTAAATACACAAAATACGTTCGATCGTAATTACCTGTATGTACTTGCAGGTAATGTACGAGTACCGAATTGTGACACAATAAGATGATGTCACAATTCGTACACAAACCGGCCAGCCATCTCTTATCTCGATAGGGGATGATGCGACCTGGCCATTCTCACCAACGTACGTGTGTTTGTGTGCGTGCAAATAAGCCGTATATAAACCACCCGAACCGGCTCTAAAATCGCCAGTGTTCGCCTTGGTTTTGGCTTACCCGTACTTATGTACGAAGTGGTTGAACACGCTTAAATTCTGTTGAATTTCCTTCTGGTGAGAATATCTCTCACGACAAGGTATTCCACAAGAATGAATACAATATTTTAGTGCAAAAATTTCTTCGATATCTCAACCCATCAAAGAGATTGGAAAAATTGTAAAAACATATTTCATCCCTTTTTGACCTCTTGGGGTGGAATTTCAAAAAATCCTCCCTTAGTGAGTACCTACACTATGATAGTGATATATGTCTAAAATTTCAAGTCATTCGGTGTAGTTGTTTTAGCAGCGCGGTGATGAGTGAGTAAGTGAGTCAGTCAGTCAGGACTCTTTTTTCATTAATATAGATGAGTAACAATCTTAATATTTGTTGTCAGTCTCATCATAATCTTCATACACATTCATCGATCAGTTGAGTGTTGGTAGAATACTTAAATATACACTGTAATTGTAAATGTTTTATCTTAAACATTATTTTATTGTCATGGAAACACTTCCACCCTATCCTCCCGTATATAAAAATACCCATAGATTAGGAAGCTAATGGTAATATTGGTAATGAAAGGGCACTTATTGTTTCCACTTGCAGATGTAGCACATGAATAAACAAACTTGTTTCTATGAATTAAAAGAAAGAAAGTGTTTTCGGACTGGTTAAACAATGCATGTTTCAAAAAATTAGATAATTTATCGCTATCTACCAAATGTGTACTCTTATGTACATTATGAGCTTGCTGGATTTACGCACGTTTCGTCTTATATTACCATCTCAGTTATTTTCAATGTGATACATTTTTGTTTTCACTATGAAGATAATAAAAACTGAAAGGTGAAGGCAGCCAGCACGAATCTCAGTGCAAATAGTCCAAATTTCAGTGTGAATTTTGGTGCAAAAAAGAGAAGAAAGAAAAATTTGTTATTATGTATGTATATTTGATTGAATTCAACACTCGCATGCGCGCACACTAATAAAAAAACAAAATTTGTTGTTTCAATGGAAACAACGAATTATCCGCAGTGAAACCACCTTGAAAAAATAGAAAAGCTACCACATTAAATTATTCAGTCTACTTAGGCACTGAAGTGCTCTTTTTTTTTTCTTCAATGATTTTTAAACCCTTGTTTAATGTTATAGTGAGTTCCTTTATGTTATAGATTTCATCAAGTACAAAAAAATTCCTTTGGGTGACTTTTACTGCACTTGGTCTACGGTCAGATTCTATGATTTTTATTTGTCATCATGAAAGCATTTATGAATAGCTTACCTACTTAATTTTTTGGTTTCTATGATAGATACAAGGGATGTACCTGTAAGGTAGTGAATATATTCGTACAATTTGCCAAACAAATGAAGAAGAGGTTAGATTATAATTATATACAAGGGTGAAAGCAAGGCATAAAAGTGAGTAAGCATGAAATAGTTCATTGAACAGGAATTAGAAGAAAGGTGAATGAAAATAATAATGTAGTTGAAAAAAATGCTATGCGTAATACATGTTGTGTGTGACCAGGTTCCTAATTAAACGCATAGAATGTGTGATGGTATTATAAGGATAGAAACATAATTTCATATTGGTGCATTCTGTTATCTTTGTGATACATTTCATGGAGTAATTAGAAAAAAAATTTTTTTCCTCGTTTAACACCAATTATTTAATAAAAATGTTTTTTTTCTTTTCTATATTCAGTAATATTTAGGAGGACGTTCGCATTTTTCATTTTAATGCAACTTATGACACTAGACTTGAGACTATCATTTTTCACAGAAATGAATTATACGTTTCAAAATTCCTGCCATACGATAAAGTTACGTTTGCGAATGACATTTGAAACGAACTTCGTTTTCGAATTATTCGATGAAAATGGGATAAATAAAAGATAGAATAAAGAAAGTGAAAATGAGGAAGTATTAAGCAGCAAGGAGAGAGATGGAAACAGCAAGAAGAATGCGAATGGAACGTTAAAAAAAAAAAAAAGGAAGAAGCGAACAATGAAAGATACTTGCTGTCCCTTGCAGAGATACGAATAACGTTTAAAACTTTTTTGAAGGTTATTCGTGAATCAGCCTTTAAAGAAGGTAATAAAAAATGTAATAAAGTGTCGAATGTCTACTACGCGTTAGTTATCTTTTGCATTCCGTTGCTTCGTATAATCAGCTTCGTGGGTTCCTACATTTTATTTCTGAAGGCAGTTAAGTGCAGGCTTTAGAAATACGTAGGGAACGATGAGGAGCTGAAAAGGCTAAATTCATATAATGCTATTTTTCTATATACTGTAGTTATAGGTAATATTTATAGGTGTGGTCGACATGGTAAAAAGTGCGTTACTTTAATTTTTTTTCAAACTGACTGTTCGATTTGGTGAATTGCGGAAATAGAACATTGAAGAGGCTGTTTGACTTATTGTAGTGAAATTGAATTTTTCAAGAAGTGCGGAATATCCTGACCCGACTCAGTGAGTAAGTTGTGAAATTTTTTTTCTTCCAAAAATGTAGGGTCAAGTGAATTTCTATCGCGTGAATTTATCAAAAAAGAAGTCTGTTAAAAAATAAGTGTGTCGTGGGACACAAGGTGAAAGCGAAACTTTTTATGAGATGTTACTGAAATACTCCTGAATTCATGTAATCTTTGATTAAAAATCAATTATACCTCCCAAACCTCTTTTTTTTCCTATATTGAAAAATAAAGTATGTCAAATTCGAAATCAGAGCCTCAAAAAACATATCTGATGATGTATCATCTAATAAAATATGAGAATTAAAAATTTGGCCACCTTTTGAAGCCCCTGGTAGTGGAATAATTCGTTGAATGAAAGAAAAAAAAGAATTTCAAACTTGAAATCAACGCTCTAAAAAACATATCTGGTAATATATCACACAAGGAAATGTGATAAATCAAAATTTGGAACCCATTTGGAGCCTCTGGGGATTAATGAACGGGTTGAATTTAAAGTATGTCATAAATACTCGAGTGATTTGCAGCACTCGCCTTTGGTTCGTGCTGAAAAATTCACACTTGTATCAAAATAACCTACTTTTATCATTCCCACGCCTAACCCTTATTGTCATCATAGATCGATACCAATTCGGTAAAAATAAATTCAGTAATATGTAGGATAATCCATTTTTTTTTTTGTTTTGAGACCATATCGAAACTTGAAATAGATTTTTCACCTTGGTCTATGTTTTTAGTAACAATTAATGGAAACAAAAAGCAGGAACAATAGGGAATTTCTGAAATATATTTCTTAGATTTAGGAGATACTCAGCTGCATCTAACTTGAAAAAATAAAAAATAAAAAATGAATGAATAGTTTGTGTCCCAATAAAGTAGAAAGGTCTACCTTCAGACAATGAGTATAGTTTTATTTGCGATATAATTGGGTTATCATAGGTATTTTAGGTCGTGTTCTACTTAATGTTGTTTTTAGAGCAATGATTTTGGAAGTTTCTCCGCGATTCCTTGTCCTTTGTAGGAGGCAGGATTTATCAATCTGGTAACCAGTGATTGAATCTTTCTAAAACAGATTTTTTTTTTCATAGTTTTGTTTTTATGGTATTGTTTTATTTTCACGTTGTATCTTTGTGAATAGATGAGCTAAATTCAATATTACATAAAAAAAGAAGAGCTAAAAAAAGGACATAGTCTTATTATTTTCATCTCGTATATTTTTTATAACATCCTCTTTATCTGAATTCAGTGAAGATATAATTCTGTTTTGACCAGGACCAGATAGAACTGAGTAAGGGCGCAGGAACGTTTTGTTTTTTGGGGCGTACTATTTGAAAAATCAAATAACCAAGAAATTCGAAATATCTCTGCAGCAGTGACAAAACGGGGAGGGGCTACTGGTAATTACAACCATCCCTATTAACCAATAGAACTTTCCCTTTAAAAAATACAGCTTTGGCTTGAAGCTTTTAGCTTTTGGTTTAAATATTTTCTTAAATTTGTAACTAAATAAAATGAAATAAATTATTTTAAACTCAAAATTAATGAATATGCGAGCAGTGATAATGAAAAGAAAAACTAACAAAATTGCAGTGTGGTAGAGCGAAAAGAAGCCAAAAATGGAAGAAAAAATTTGGCTTCCAGCTAGCTTTCACCTTGAAAAGAATAAAGTTTATAGGCATCTAACTTAAAGCTAAGAATACTAAAAATACAGCTTTTTAGGCTTTCAGCTTTTGGCTTTCAGCTAGCCTAACAATCTTGGTTCTAAGAGTGAGAAGTTATACTCAACAAAACATTAACAAAATGAATGACTGAATGACGAATTAGTTCTAGAAAACAAGAATACAAGTGTAGCTCTTGTTTCAATTACCGATCAGCTAACGAAGAATGAGAAGCTTCGAATACAATCGGAATAGTTGAAAATCTATATCGTTCTTTGATGGATAATACCAGTCGTATCGATTAGTCCCTTAAAGATGTTAATCGCATCGAAAAATGTTCAGGTCATACGGAAACATGCTTGAAGAATGATCTTTGTAGCAGCAATTAATAAGTCAACTGAAAGTGATGACTATTTTATATGTCATGCCAGTTCTTATATTGTTGCAGTATCAATGAAAAAAAATAATAATAATAATTGGCGATAAAGCCTAATAATGCGAAAATTGCAATATCCTACGTTTCAGAAAGAGATTACTTCGTCGAAAACTCTTACATTTTGACCATGAAAGAAACAAACTGGGATATCCCTTTTCGCTAGAAAAATGCGTCAATCATCTGTCCACGAAAATAAACTCCGAAAAAAAAAATTTTCAAGTACTTTGATCTTCAGAACTTTGCGTTAAGATTCATCCGCTTGTCTGCGAATAACCATTATTAGAA
Source organism: Ericerus pela (assembly GCA_011428145.1). Classification (NCBI taxonomy): domain Eukaryota; kingdom Metazoa; phylum Arthropoda; class Insecta; order Hemiptera; family Coccidae; genus Ericerus; species Ericerus pela. Next base: position 215,523 of record WOFM01000588.1, on the reverse strand, counting down.
CTTCGAGGTACAGAATATTGATATTTGGACAACCAGACAAACGTTCTACGAACAAAAACTTCGGTTCTTTGTTTCTCACTTGAAAAAACGAATGTTGGTGCAATGCAAAAGACCAAAAAGAATAAACATTTTCCCAAATTAAGCTTCCCTTAGTAACATCTGGATGGTTGGATAAGTTTTATTCGGCACATTAAATACGAGTCACTAGTCTCCATGTAAACTTCCCACACAAAGAAAAAGATAGAAAAAAAGGAGGTGAAACGTAATGTATAGATAGGTAGGTAGTTATCTGGACTTCGATGCGAAATTTCTCCAAATCTGAGTGCGTTTTATCGTCTTGCGTTCTTGGCTTTTATTTAATGCCGTATTAAAAACTTGAATAATAAAAGTCAAAAGAAGGTTTCATGCTACAGTGTAGTCAAACAATGGTTTTGTGAGAGTTTTGAACCACGCTTTTGCAGCTCTTTCCTTTAAAACTTTTCCAATATCCTTTTCTACGTATCACATTTGAATTGAAAAGGAAATAAAGGGATAATCGAACCCCTTTCGTCACCTTTATAGAGGGAACGGGGTGGGGTGAAGTAATATCAGTCGTAGGGCAGAATGGGCGGTACTTACACGCTTCAACAAATCTCTATTTGGAATACGTCTGTATTACTGCGTCAACATGCGATTAGTACCGCAGTATAATATTGCAAAACAAATATATAAAAAATAAATTAACCTTTATTGGGAAAATGGCGAAAATTAATACATTTTCAACAATACCCTCAAATTAGGTAGATTGTCAGCAAAATTAATCTAATATTCGATAATTCTAGCGATGCTCAATTAGTCGATAATTATGTTATTTGTTTTTTTCGAGTTTTTCTTAGTAAGTGTTATGAGTCTCGAAACTTCCACAAAAAAAAAAAATTTCCAAAATATAATGTAATGCTTTGAACAATGTTGTAGACACGCATTGTAAGATATAAGTGGTTTCCATATATTTTCTTAAATTGGCTCATATTTTTGATTGTCAGATCAAAATTTTTCACAGGGTTTGCTATTTGCTTCACATTTCTTTTGAGGTCCTCCGATTGAAGCTATACGTCATGACTATAAACATAATGTGTAAATGTACAGAATGATTTCCCAATCAATTTTTATAAGTCTGAATGGAGAAAAAAGTACGAACCGTGAATAAGGAAATTTGAGGATATGAAGGTTTTAATAATGAAATATAAGGAGGGGATAGATTGCTGGCAGGTTAGGGAGCTCTTACCAATCATATTCTCTGAAAAAAACTACGTATACAGTGTAGAATAAGCAAATTTGGGTTATGTTAAAATACATCTAATCGAGCTTTTGGGAGATAGGGAGGTAACAACGAGAAGGTAGCAAAATTTCGCCACAGACAATTGGTACACTAAAAAGTAGTGAGTGTATGGAAAGTGAAAATCAGTGGTTGAATGTTGAGTTTATCTCACCCCTATAAATAAATAAAATAAGTAGATAAATAAATAGATTTATTACATATTGATATGGATATGTCGCAGTTAGTTTCCAAAATCAGCCTTTATTGAACATGCCTAGGCAATCAAATGGTATAATGAATCCGCATCAGAGCTTTTGACTGAGTGAAATTAGGCATTGTATGTATATAACTAGAAGTACTATGTTTGCGAATATTCGCATCGTTAGATTATGTCTGGTTAAAAAGAGTATTTTACAAAGATGAAGAAAAATTCTGTAATCAATATAACTTAACAGCATGATAAATTTAGAATTTTGTGTAAATGGTTAAATTGAATGATTACAGACAGAAAATGTGTGTGAGAATTATTGAATCAATAAACACTAAACTTCTTTCAGACCTGGTCTTAAAAAAGGACTAACTTTCGTGAAAATTCAATTGTATTTTTCAGAATCCTTGAACAACCTCTTTCTTGCATTTTTTTTCTTTTCCACTTTTCTCGGAAACTGCCGAAAAAATAGGCACCAAACTTCTATCAGACTGCCACTTATACATATGGACTTGAATATAATGAAATATACGCAGGTTAATAAGTGATTTCTTGGAAAAAAAATAACACCTGGCCTGCTTTATCTACAAGTGGACAAAACGAAAAGTGAAAAAAGAGAATATTGCATTGATATCGAGGTCATTTTTGATCAAATCTGCGTCGTATTCGCACGAACATTTTTTTTTTTTTTTTTTTTTTTTTTTTTTTTTTTTTTTTTTTTTTTTTTTTTTATTTTTTTTATTTTTTTTTATTTTTTTTTTTTTTTAAACCTGGAATTAATATTGATTTTGTGCTTATTATAATAATTAGAGTGAAAGCTTCAAAAAAAGGCAAAAGAGCTTTTTGTTTTTTTTTTATTTTTTTTTTGTCGAACAATTCCTAGAAAGGTTCTCCACTGTTCGCTCTGCGTAATTTATAACGAAATTTATGTTCGAAATAATTAAATCACGTAAGGAGTTTTCGAGAGCAAAAAAACATTGATAAAGTAATTTGAAAACTTCATTTTTTCTGTAATATATTATTTTTTGCGCGTGTAACAATGGAATAGAACACTTTTTTTTTTATTCTGTTGTTTTTCTCAAGTGGCACATTGTACTGCTAGTCAATTTTTACTTAAGTTAATAAAATTTCATTTGAACCCTCGGTTATTTTTTATCTTCTCAGAATTTAGGGGATTTTCAAAAAATTTCCATAAAATAGAAGTAAGTATAATGTTACTGAAGAGGGAAAATGTGGTTTATTTCGTTTTGTAATTGCTCCGTCTCTTCATGAATATGTTTTTTTTCTTCTTTTTTTTTTTTTTTTTTTTTTTGGCTGTTAACGAAGTTTTATTTAAGATTTGCATGTCAGTAGTGTTCGGATCGTTGCGTTTGTCGACTATGCCAACTCCTGTTGTACGGTATACTTTGGGGGCGTACTACAGATTGTGACTGTCAGAATAGTGATGCAAACACTCTTTTTTGTGTGAGATTTACTTGTCGCAGTTGCAGAAATATTGATGATAATTGTTTCTGGTCATAACAGTATCTATTAGATAAATTTCAATCTTAATTTTGTTTTGGCCACAATAATTGAAAATTAATTCCCTCATTTCTAAAATTTTAGTTCGAGTTCGCATTCTCAGTTTCTAATATTGTTATTTCGCAGACGACTCAACAAACGACGTGAAAAATTGTCTTTTTTTCGTCAGTCGTTCTTAACTGGCCAAGATTCGAATCCTTAAAAATATTATTCATAGTCTGATTCGAATCATTTTTGAAAAAATTCAAAAGAAATCGTGATTATAATTTATTATAGAAAAAAAAACTCTAGCACAGAGGCAGCTCTTCTTTAGAAAAAGTTAAGTTTTCAAAACGTAGAAAATTAGTTGCTAAAAAGTTGATAGAAGATCATAGTGTTGATAATTGTATTAAATTTTGTAATCATTTTCCTAAAATTAGCAGTTTAAAATTATTGCATCTTTCGAAATCTAAACAAAAGTATATTATGGAAGTACCGTCGGACTGATTCGCATCAAAATTAGTAACATGTTAGAATGTAGGTATCATAGTAAATATTAATTCGTCTTATATTTCGGAGCTAGGTATTGTTTCAGAATTAGGCATTTTATAGCCAAAAAAAAAATAGCAGTATCGGAAGTATCGTCAGGCCCAACGTGCATATGAATTATACGAGAGATACAATTCGGTCATTTTCAGTGAGGTCGCTATCCACACTCCATTAAACCCTTGAAATGCATAGAAATACTTACGCTATTTCCCACGAATTTTTTTATTTGAAAAGAAAGCTATACTTTTTTGACATAAATGAAATTTTGGAGGAGGCTCCAAGAATCAAAATGAACTTAAGAACAAGAAGTTTGGTCCATTAGAAGCTGAGAAAATTGAATGAGATGAAATTGTGCATCAAACTGTTTAATATAATATTATCAGAAAAATTTTTCCTAAAGAAAACTAATGATAAGATTTGAAAACATTGATTTCGTAAAAATGAGTAGTTTTAGTTGGTTGTGTTTAAGATAAAGATTACTGATAACCTTAAATTAAGACAATCTGACGCACAATTTCATCTCCTTCTTCAGTTTTCTTGGTTTCTAAGGAATCAAACTTCTTGTTTTTTCACTCATTTCATTTTTTGAAGCCTCTTCTAAAATTTTGTTTATGTTTGAACGAGTAGCTATCTCTTGGGTTTTTGGAAGAAGGGTGATTGACTTCACTGAACTCCGTATAAAACGTAGTATACTGTGCCTTTAATATAATTTATAATTATGTTCGTTGGTCGGGTCAACCCCTATCAAATCAATAGGTCGGGGTTTTTGGCTTAGTACTACTGTTCAATCTAAATTTTGTGACTATCGGACCAAACTTGCGACCTGTACCGTGGGGAAAAGAAAATGGCTTATGTACTCGTTTATAGTAGGTACCTACTTATCAAGATACATAATATACAGACTCATTTCTAAAAATCACACTATGCGACACCCAATATCGGGTATCACAACGTTTTCCCGTATTTTCATAGTGTGTAATGATGTTCACATAATTCGAAGTTTGCAGGGGAATTGTATACCCAAGTTTCACAAAGATAGTTGTGTCCCTGCATTTATACAGATTTAATTTGATTTTGAACCACATTTTTTTCGATTTACTTTTGCTTTCATACTTCTGTGATGTGCAATATTTAATTCTAATCGACTTTCTGGGACCCATAATTTACTAACCCATTTACGTGTTTTATTTTGCTTCATTTTTTTTTTTTTTAAATGTGAAAATTGTTTTGAAAAGTTGAAAATTTATATGAACAATGGAAAATGAAAATAGTGTCTTAAGCCAAACTGTAGGCTATGAATAATGTAAGTGACTGTAAGAAATTACCAAGAAAATTTTCATCAAAAGTTGCGTACCTATTTGAAAAATTTTTTATTAGAAATCTAATAGTAGGATAATTATGTGCCATGATTAGAATATCATTTCTTCATTTACCATCTCCATATGAAAATAATTAAGTTTTCTGTCAAAAACTTTTTTACTATTTTTTTTTCCCAAAAAATTTCAATATTCATTTCAACAATGAAACTTTGTCATTAAATTGACCTGTGTGTGGTTTTATTTCATTATATTTGCATGAATAAAACACTTCCTAAAATTCGAAAAAGCACGTCTGTAGTTATTTAACTAAGACTGGGTGTCGGGTATTCCGTTTGATACCTCGGGTCACACAAAGTTGGAAATAGCTGTACAGAATGTACAATAATATGTTTGTGAATTAGAGTTTTTGGTCGCAAAAATTTTCCTTAAGTTCTTCGCTTGTTCCGTTTTTTCTAAGCGCGTTTGTCTTATTCCTTTAAGTAGTTTTCATGTTTGCATTATGTTTATCAACTTCATTTAAGTAAATTTTGCGAAAATAAGATTTGCTCGTGGCACTACTGTACTGAATGTGTTTTGGCAAACGTCATATTGTGCTTGATTTCTGTTGTTTGCGTCTTAAGATGTGAATCTGGTAATGGACCATAAGTAGTTGGTCCTTGTAAAAATACTGCAGATTTCATGCGTTATGTTTTATGCAGAAAAAATGATTCGAACTATAATCGCTACCGAGCTAGTATCGATGTAATTTGATTTTTCATAGTTATATCGATTTGTTTCACTTGTTACCATAAAATGAGATACTTCAACCAAAGATTAGACATAAAATTTACCCAATAAACTAGTCAATTTTAAATCAGTTCAACTGATATAAAATTATCAGTTGTCATTAATCATAAATTTAAGGGAAGACTGGGGACAAGGGCGCGTCATCTAACACCGATTGATGTTTGTAGACTTTTAAATTATTATGAGAAATATGTAATGTAGTTGTTCAGTTGGTAGGCCTCAAGAGGCTTTTCCTTATCCAGAGACCAAAGGGAACTGAGTTCTTGGATCACCCAAACCATGGTTTTATAACATTTTGGGTTCATATTTTGGCAGATACGAACATTATCCACCAGTTTCAAGTACGTACCTAGGTACGTAATTCCTTAGGCTGGTTTTTATTTTGAAATGATTCAGATCTGGTGTTTTTTTAAACGTAAATTTTTGGGCTTAAATAACATAAAATCAACTTGAGGGTGAAAAAAAAATTTCTGGGCAACTGGAAATGGACGCAAGCATTAGGCCTATGTCGGTTTCAGTTCTATTTAAGTCATTTTTTCGTAACCTTGAGACATCTAAAAAACCCACAGTCTTAACAGGTCACCATACTTTTTATCAAATTTAAATGTTATGTACTTATAAGTTGTAGGAATTGGCTCATGAGTTTTAAGATTGTTCAATTGTAAAACCTACCAAAAACAAACTCAATCACCAATGCTATATCGACGATACCCATTCTACGTAAGATGGAGATACTTAATTCAACGATTTTAAATTGTATACACAGTGGTGACGTGTAGATTTCAATATACCAATGGTGAACCAATGATGTTCCAGATTCCCCCTTATTATCTCTCTCTTCTCTAGACTATTCACTATTTTTTTTTTACTATTAGTGAACAGTTAGTCTTTTTTTTTCTTGACATACAAGTATCCATTTCCCATGAACATTCAGGTGTTCACGGATTATACAGTTTAGTTCGACATTCTAAGTTTTTTTGTTTCCCAGTTTAGGAACTAAGTTCATCACTATAAGATCGAATATAGACATCCAATAGTAGAAACATCGTAATCTGTAAAGCTAGTAGTATGCTCAACAACTCGTTGATAAGTGGAATTGTTGGTTCACCATTTGTATGGATGACTCGATGAAGAAGACTATGTAATAAATGATCTGAAATGCACGACTCGATATTGTTTCTTCCCAAATTTGAAAATTGTTAGTTACTTTTTGTATATTATAATTTCTATGATAATGAGTCGGCCTAATTCTTCCTCTCTCACATATAAAAAGATAAGCCTGTTTCGTTGAAGGCTGCCTAGTCTTTTTCTGGTAAGCTGGTAGTGTGTACTGTTTCTGCTGGCTTATTTCCCTCTCAACTTTCTAGTATTTGATCTGTGATTCCTATTAAATCATTTTGACTCCTTTAACATTTTGTTTTTGTCCTCATTACTCGGGATGTTGGGTTTCATTTTCAGACACCACAACCTATATTGTTTCGTATAAAGTCAAAATTAACTTTTTCATTTTTTCTTGCCAATTTTTAGGTCAATTTAGACTCGCAATCGATGATATTGAGTTGGTTTATCAGGTCTGCACCTCTGCATTACGAACAAAATGAAGCCAAGTGGTAGGATGCCTACCCACCCGGGTACTGTGGAGCGTGTGTTTGTTAGAATTCGAAAAACTTTTTTCTCTTTGGGTTTTTTCTCAACAAATGAAACAAATTCGAAACTTTCATGCTATTTTTTTGTTTGTATATACGTTTAACATACTGCGTAGGTATTCATTCGGATTATTTATGCATCGTGTTGAACGTTTCCAGCATTCTAACGAGTAAACACGCGATCGTAGTAAGTAGGTACTCTGGTAAGAACTATCAGCTATTCGTTTTCGTCGACTTACATTGTACAGTTTTTAACATTGCACTGTGAAGGGTGTGACTAAGGACGTGCGTAGGTCGTGGTAAAGGTTTTTGGCTGCACGCACCCAGTCGAATAACGTACCAAGTTTCATAATCGCATTCATGTCCGGAGCGAGTGCTGTATAAGTATGGTGAACGAGTAAATTTATCCACCCAATTTTCGTGTGTCGTCTCGACTGTTTCCAGCCAGTCGACGTTCGGTGTAGCTGTGTAGTTGATTGGAATATTCTGTAGGTAATTAACAACGTGCCCCGTTCAACCATTCAACTGCGCGGTGGATACGTGGAAAACGGTGATGAAATATCGTTGTTCTGATACGCAGACAAACGGAGTTTTTGGTTTTGGCGTCGCACCCTTGTACGACGAGATTTTTGCAACCGTCTCCGTCAAATTGATCGGCCATACAGTGAAAAACAATAATTTTAAAATAAAAAAAAAAAAAATAGGAAAAAAGAAGAAAGAAACACGAACGCCACCAAAAGAAAAACGTATACGTCATCTCGGGATACGCATTCGTACGTTGTGTTTGGTTCAGCCGATTCTCTCCCCTCCGTTGGAAACATTTCCAATCCTTTATAGTCGAGTAGCCGCGACTGTATTTTGACTTGTGAAAAAAGTTTTAGTCGGTTCGGTGCGAAATCGTTACTCGTTAATTACCTACGTGTGCCACGCACAATTATCTTAACCATCTTGGCAGAATTCGACTATTACTATTCTTTATCTTTTTTTTTTTTTTTTTGTGTGTGTGTGTGTGTGTGTGTGTGTGATTTTGGTTTAACTACCGCGTCCAATGCCTTTTGGTAAAAGAAAGAGTGAGAAAAGGGTAGATACCGCGAAATAGTGACTCGATCTGTGGCTTTTAATTCTGTTTTTGGAAAGGCAGCTCTGTACTTACCTTCGTTTTGTATTAATTTTCGACCCTATTTCAGTGAATTTTTGTTTATAAGCGAGAGTTTGATTTATTCGTTACGTATTCTCTACACATTTTTCATCCCCAGCCTTATAATAAATTATTAAGTACGAAAAATTTTTCCAGAAAAATCTACTGAAATTAAAATGAAAAGAAAAAGCACTATGGTTAATTAATAGTTTTCTTCAAAACATGGAATCATCTTGAAAAACCAAAAAAATTAAAAATGCACCAAAAGGAGAAAAATGATAATCCGTTAAAAATTTCTCCAGCTAGATGTAGGTCTGAGGACTGAATTATTGAACTCGGCACTCTTTTTTTCTTAACATGTATAGTAGACTTTATAGGTCCGTAGATTCCGTCAAATTTTATTACAAAATTTTTCAATTAGTGTGGACTTCAATAATTTCAGCCACTAGACCTACATCTTACGGGAGAAATTTTGAAAGAATTAGTTTCCTCTTTTTAAAGAATTTTTATTACATTTTTGTTTTTTGAAAGGGGTTAGACTTTCTGATGAAAAATATTTTTTCAATGAATTTTCGTTTCTGGCGTTATCGGCAATATTACTTTATAACTAACAATTTTTTATTTAAAGATGATTCATGAACTACTTCATCGATCTTAAAATAAATTTAATGGGACCACTATGAGATCATCTTCTATCATTTGAAAATTTTTTCATCAAAATCGGTTCCGAGATTGAAAAGTTATGCTGGAATAAAGTCTAAAAAAAAAAAAAAAAAAACATATGTACAGAGAGAATTGATAACCTCCTTTTTTTGAAGTCAGTTAATAAATTCGTCTTTTTTTTGAAGTTTGAAGTTGGTTAAAAAATAACGTTCCAAAACTGGAGAGGAAAATCAAATGTTTTAGTGAAAATTTATTTTTATAATACAAGATTAGAAAGACCGAAAGTAGTAGGTGTAGTGGGTAGAAGCTTATAAATAATGGTTTAAGGTCCAACGAACCATATAAAGTTGGTTGGAGTCACACACCTGCATCGCACGCATTGTAACTCACAACTGCCTTGCCTCAACACCAGTATCCCCACTTAACTCTGTTAGGAGTGTAGTGGGAGAACCAGCGCACAGGCTATGCGCTGGGACCTGTGGTCGGAGCCACGACAGTAGGTACTTTTCATTGTTCAAAGCATAACCTCGGTATAAAGAATAAACTTGTTTTGATGTAAAAATTTTTACTTGGAAGTTGCATGGTAATAAGTTAAACTTTTTTTCTGACAGAACATTAATCTATATGACTTCAATTGAAACTGGTAATGTTTTTATTTTTAATTCAATAATTATAATATTATACCATTATTTTTTTCGTTTTGTATGTTGAAGAAAGTCACCTAACCTCCCACCCTATCAAAATTATTAATGGAAATAATATTTAGGAAAACAAAAAAACCCTGATAGGGATTTCGAATCTTCCACCTCCTGACACATGCTGTACACATAGCGACGTGTTCACTGTACTCATCATTTTGAAATTAGGCTTTACTCATCATTACGGATAATTATGAGTCATTTAATTAAAGTTCTGTCACTTTCTGATGACTAATTATGAAAAATATCTTCCTCAGCAAGGTTAAAAAGTCATTTACATGACTTGGGAATTGTTCACTCGCTGCGCTCGTTTTGCAACCTTTCCTTTGCATGTAAATACTCACTTTTGAACCTTGGTGTGTAATATACTATTAATTTGTTTCAAAACACTAGTAATTCTAATCCAACTTTGGTTATGGCTGAACCGATAGAAACAAGATTGTTTATGTAATTGATGCATGCTCAGTAGACATATATCACTCTTCACCAGAAGTCTGGAAACCTTTTTTTTTTTTTTTTTTTTTTTTGGTTGAAAAGGTTGTTACTAGATCATGTTAGTGCCACATTTAATTCCATTTGGACAAGCTTTCGGCTTATAAACAATCATGCCTTATTTAGATATATACTTAGGCATGTCGTCGAGTCGGTTGATTTTTTTATGGTGCTATTAACAGATCAGGTATTTAGGGTGATTTTCAGCTGATCATTACACAACAACGGGAAAAAAACGAGCGTCTCACAAAAAATAATATAACTTACTTACTTACTTGGTATTTGATACCATACTTAACTAGATCATTTCATAACTCCAAAATTCCAAATCCAGGTCTGCGTGGCAGATTTGTTTAGTCGTCAGCCTTACAATCAAGAAGTTTTAGGTTTTGAGACCAGCCTCCATCATATTCTCCTTCTAAAATAACAGTATGTTCAGTTTGGTTCAGTTGCTCCCATATGTAATTGAAAAAATTTATGCTGAAAGGCCGTGATTTCCTCTTTCCCTCATACAGATATCAAACATTTTGCATGCGTCAGAGAAAATGGCTACATTGCCACAAATCAAACAATAATCTTTAATAATGAACCAGGTTTATTTTCATGCCTACTTCCAATTTCCAAAAAAACTTCTGGCTTTTTTGGTCCTCCTCTCACATCAGTGACTCGTAATCAGCTAATTGATAATAGGAAATTTTGTCTCAATTCTATAATATGCTCCAAATAAAAATATGATGGTCTCTCTATTGTGCATAGAATGTGGAAAGTTGGTAGTTCCGCAACAAGTGTGGCGACTGCTCCATATCTCACATGAGTAGGTACTATTGATGTGCCCTAAACGGTTATTTTGAGTCATCAGTTACCTCAATTAGTCAACTAATTAATTAGTTGGTAATCCATAACGAATCGATTAATCGATAATTGATAACTAATCGGTTAGTCGGTGATCGATTACTTTTACATTTCAAGTTTAAGCTGAACAGATAATTGATTAAACGAGTGGTTTTCTAGTAATTGCCCATCACTAGTGGGGCCTACCATTCTCCACGTGTTACACTTTGTATTTTTTCTTGACAATTGCTCATGAGCAGTAGGTAGTGAAATACGTGTTATCTGAGTGTGTATGTTCAGTATGCACTAAAGTCAGACTGCAGATGCGACATAAGCATCAATGATTATACTCACACTTGGCATCAAATATTTTCGAAGCTTATCATGATGGCTGAGCACAAGGTAACTAGTATTTGTACGCTATAAATTCGTACTTCCTGGAATTTTTTTACTTCAGGTTGACAAAAATTTGTATAAACCCGTATGTTTTTTTTGTTTTGTTTTTTCGCATCTTTCTTAATTATTTTTCATCCTTTTCAATGTTGTCGAGTAAAAAAGAAAAAAAAAAACTTATTGAAAATCACCCTGCGCTCCTATTACGGTTATGTATATTTTTGAAGGTAAATTCGCTATATTTTGTTGGGAAATTTTGGTATTATATCGAAATTAGTTGAATTTATGAATTGAATGAGGAAATATCTTGGAAAAGCAGTACAGTTTTTTAAAATCCGTAGGAATCCGCAGGCTGTCAAAAAATCCGTACAAAGTCCATACTCCTGGAAACCTTGACTGAGAATTTGTATGTATAAACTTTTATTTAGCTCAACACTTAGAAAAAAACTGTAGTACTGTTTCAAGGTAACTGTTACACTACAGTTGCAGAATGTGGAAGGTCGGTGTGATTTTCTAATGGGGGCAAACTCGATGCACTCAAGTGTGTTTTCATTCCACCCTGTGTTTTTATTCTGGGAGACGTTCGGTCTATTTTTACTATATATTATTTTACATGGTGACGCTTAATACCTAACACTCATTGCATAATGCGCATGTCGTTTTTGAGACCTTATTTCGACACACTGCTGTATATTGGTCCACTTGGCGTATGCTATACTGTATATTCCATTAATCGACTACAAAATTTCAGTGGAAGGAAGTACTGACGGAGTACAACAAAACATTTATGTGCACATTTCACATATTCTTAAAATTGGAGGGGCTACGAGACTGTAGAATTCGAAAAATGATGCATTTCCAAAGTTTCCTTTAGGAAAATTTTATTGCAACCATTTCGTCAAAAATAGCAATGTTTAGTGCCTCTGAAACACTATAAAAAAAGTCGTATGTTCCAACTGGCTATCTGCAATAGAGGAATATTTTTTAAATTTTGATTTTGGGATGGTAGTGTCAAAAAAAAACCATCTCCTTTATTTTATAAACCATCTTTAAAAATTAAATATCTACTTACAAAAGAAAGATATTCTACTTTTTGTGTATGTGTGTACACAAAGTTGCATAGCAGTTTTTCGAAGAATATAGTTTTATAAAACTGTACGTGATGCGAAAATTATTGCTAAGAAATAATTTTAAGAATTTTTGTGAAATGTGTACTTAACTGTTTTGTTGTACTCATTATCAGTCATTACTACCTCTTCCTGAAATTTCGCAGTCGATCAATTGGACACACGTATGTTGGTTTCTGAAATCATGGGTATCCCGTGCGCATATGACATAGTAGCTTAGCTGCTGCTTTTCGTGCTCCATGGCCATCCATTGAGGGATTTCATGTTAACTCCGTTCGATCACCTATATAAAATTTTATTTGTTTAATGAAAATCTAGGGAACTTGCTAGGTAGATATCCCGTGTTCAGTGAAAATATTTGTGGAATAATTTTTTTCGAATTACATGATTCGCGAGAAACGTATATTTTTGTAAGCCACTACGTATAATCGTCAGATTTTTTTTTCATTTTGTGAATTATCTTTTTCGAATGGGACGAAGAATCGTTTAATTTATTTCGCCGGGTTATTTCTACTCCTTTCACCATTTCTTCGTCCGATATCATCGTCTCATTAGCGAATTTATTGTCGGAAAGTATGTCGTCTGCTCGCTTTTCTTCGCGAATAATTATTCGATTTCGTCGTTTTCCCCGTCGTATCGATTAAATTTGCCGCCGTCCTTGGCTTAATTCACGATATTAGCAGTACAGTTTATTTTATTGTTTTCGAAAAAAATCTACTCATTAAAATTGCCCGAGTATGCGGACCCAGGGATACGTTTTTAGTTTCATGATATTTTGAGCATTTTGGCACTATTTTTGAAAATTCTTTTCAAGTAAATTTTTGATATTAAAATTGCCTGAGTATGCGGACGCATGGGTGGAAGTGGGTTCGTTTTTCGTTTTACGATTTTCTGAGCATTTCGGCACTATTATTGAAAATTCAATTTTTATACGCTTTTATTCTACTCACTCAATTTGTTGAAGTACACCGAATGACCTTCACGTGTTGCGACACACGCACACATACACTTATATCCGTTTTTATCAGTTATTTTTTCAATTTTTGTTTGTTTCTGTCTGGGAAAAAAAAGTGAGAAATTTTATTTTCTCTTTCGCCGTTATTTTCTTCTTCAAATTATGAAAGCGTATTTTTTTTAAAACTCTTTTTAATGTAGGTACCCCCGCTTGCGCTGAATCCATTTCTAGGCGTAATTTCGATCAGATGGTTTTGAAATTTGAAACACATATTCGGATCAACTTAAGGAAAAACCCTATTGTTTTTGGTCCGGATCAAGCCCATGGTCCGTCCGGTAGATCAGTTTATATTCATTTTATATTGAACAGTGTACAGTTCGCAATTTTCAATCTATAGGACCAATTTTGGTGCCGATAGACCATACGTTACCTCCGGTAGGGGCGATTTCGTTGCATTTTTGACAGACTAATGGCTCTAAAATGAGTAATTTTCAAGCTATAGTCACACAATTTGGTACAGGTATTGATTCAAAGTATGTCCAACATGATTCCAAATTTGATTCTTGTTTGTATTATGTTTTATTCCCTGGGGCTGTTGGAGGTATAATTTTTCATGTTATCTCAATAAAAGTTGCAATTATCTTTCAATATTCACGAAATTCAGTACGAACCGTACCTTCCATGCAAAGACCAGACTTACGAATTTTGGTTTTGATTGGTTAGTTTTCCCAACTTATTAGCTGTTTAGTGTAATTTTCTCTCTAAAATTCGCTTTCTTGGCTTCATTAAGAAAAACATTCCCTAAAAACAACACGATCTCAGCAAAAGGTCAATTTCCCCTTACCTGCTTCTGTACCCTAAGTTTGAACACGGACACTAAAATCTCTGCTAACATTTTCGTGAACACCACTTAGACAACTGCACTGAACTTCGTTTTGCAATGTGGCAGATTTTTCTCACATATAATTTTTTTTTCTTTTTATAAGTATAATCCACAATTCCCGTTGTTGCGGGAAAGAGAACCATCGAATTATTCCCTAAAATCATGCTAATTAGAACTTGGAATAATTTTTCATTTCACAGAAAAATAATGATTTTTGACACAAAAATTAAAAATTCTTCCACAAAATATTTTGAAAATTTCATACTGAATCAGTAAATTTTATCGCGTACATCGTATTTATTTGATATTGGTAATTTTTTACAAAAAATATAAATATTAAATATATTACAAATCTAATTTTTCTTGCTCAGCAAGCTTCGCAAGAGTTTTTTTTGTTCACTTTGTTTCGCTTCATATTTTTCAGCACTTCCCCATCGACAACCCTATTAATGCGTTGAGGAAGATAATGAGTTCGACTGTATGTCGTGCAAATTCCGACTATGTGTAGATTGCTGTATATAACTTAGGATCAGTTTGAACTGACAAAATACAATACCGTGCGCGAGTAGCGCGGAAAAAATTAATTAGTTCGCGTATCGAATGCGAAAAATGGCGCGTGAAAATGATAACGAATTAAGGCCGATCGTCGGAATTACAGCGACGAAACGAATTTTTTTTCACTTCCTTTCTGTCAGGCTCAATTTTTAATAAGATTAAATTCCCTCCTGGCAGAATTTGAGTTATAATCTACGTTAAAAGCTAATCTGATTGTGACGATTTAATAAAAAAGAAAAAAAAATATGCACATACACGCACACACATTCGCGCGTGCACACACACACACACACACACACACACACCCACCCACAAAATTAATTCTCGGAATCGCTGCGCTTCTATTAGATAGTAATTTTATTGTATTATATGTAATTTATTCTGTGGGTGGTTATGACCTCACTGGAGAGTCTGGTCCATCACCACGTGCCCCAGTTACGATGCTTGAAAAGCAAACACTCCAGCGAAGCATGATTGTGATAACTTGTATGAGAATACAATATATCTTTTTAGCGGCAGTAAAGTTCGTGTAATTGTTTAGTCGACACCACGATGGTTCCATTCGTGCTTTATGCTGGTTACGCATTTCCATTCGACTCGGTTACTTTGATACCTGAATATTCTTGATCATCTGACCTATTTTTTTCTGGTGAAAATTACTGGGCAGATTTCAGTGTAATAAGCTACGAAACTGATCGTTGGAATCGTTTGTATTCAAACCAGTGGCGTATTCTCCGGGTATGTGGGGCCCAGTGCATACTCAGACAGTTTTTTAAAAATGAAATCTATTTTTTAACCACTAGAATAATTTTTTTTTTTTTTTTAAGTCTTTGTAATGAATAAAATTAACAATTTGAATAAAGTAATGTTGTGATAAATTTTTTTTTCACGCTACGCGTGAAAATTAGATGCTATGAATTCACAATTATGTTGTGGAGCATACCCCGGCCTTTATAAGTCATGCGGGATTTTTCATAAAGGTAGGCAACATTTCGTCTTTTTATGCACTCAAATCCACACCCATTTGCCCTCTTTTACCAAATTCAAGTTTTAGAAACACATTTAACGTAGATACCTAACTTCAATTTTAATTTTCAACCATGTTCTGCTTTAGAACAACCCGCTACGTTTACAAAAATGGTAGTAGATACATATTTTTTGTTTCTCTCTCATTGAAGAAAATGGTAAAATTAATTTTTCGATGCAGCAAATGGTTGACGAGATATGGCTATTTAAACAAAAGCAAACCCTACCTGCCCCCTTTAAAAAAAAGTTGGTAAACTTTAAAAGATAAATAAAAATAAATAATAAAAATAGGCCCATTCCACTTTTTACCAAATGTCATTCATGTTGGTCAATTTTTGTGAAAGTTAAAGCTGCAGATTCTTGATTCCTTTTTTGGAAGACTATAACCAAAAAAGAAAAACACTTCTCGGAATTTTGCCAAAGATACTTTTTCGTTTTTTAAACCTAAAAAATTTGTTCTAGAAATGTGGGCGTTTAACTTCTAAACACTCTATATATCATGTAGCTTATATTCAAATTTTAAGAGCACCGTACGCCACGTGTGTAGCCATAAGTCTTTTAAAATTGGTAAATGTGCTGATTGTAACATTTGTACCAGTTGATACTCTTTTCTGGTGTTACACTTCCTTCAAGAATAATAAGATACTGTACCAAGTGAATACCAATATTACTCCAGAATGAATGAATCATTATCCACACTCTTATGGCAGACCTTAACTTTTAGTAACAAATTTTAGAAAATATTCAAACACAAAGAATATTTCACAATATAATGAAATCATAATTTTGTACATACAACAATACAAGTAAATGAAATTACTCGTTAGATCAAATTAAGACAGTGCATACGATTAGGAGGCAGTATAAGACAGTCTAAAGGCAATACGAATATTCTGTCTAAAACGTATGAGTTTATATACAAAATCAAGTTATATGAATTTCCAGTGATTAGTTCGGAGTAGGAATTTGCTGAATGGAGGGATTCGTGTATTCGAGGGAGCAGTTCAATGAGGTCATAAAATACCATTAGATATAGTCGATATATAAAATTATTAAAAAGTGAAGAAGAAGAATAAATGGAATGCTGGGATATTGTTTGGAAATAAAAATTTTTTTGTCTGCGTATTCGAATATAGTCGTCTACATATTTTATGGTCGACTATATATTGCACTGATATTTTTGGGGCGAGCGATCTTTAGTCCTCGCAAATTCTATATTTTATTTCAATTTCTACGCATTTATTTTCGATTACCTACGTATAATCTCTGATTATCTCAGCACGTGAACATCAGTTAATAATAATCCAAATTCGAAGGTAGTTACTGAAGCCCAAATCGAGTTAAATGTGCATATACAAGGTGTTCACTTCATAAATGATGTAGAAATACCATTTTGTAACCTAAAATCATCCCATTATTTTTTCAAATTAGTGTTCGTAGTTTTTCGGATTCAAAATTTAACGAGAAATTGAGTTGTGAAAGTTTTATGGTCGTATCGTCAATATTGAGGAAATTATTAGCAATATGTCAGATGAATAGCTCCTACCCCTTTTCGATGTGAGTTCGACAAATAATCTGTAAAGAAAAATATCAAATTAACGTTTTAATTTGGGTACAATACCACTCGAATCAAACGCTGAGCATTAATGTTTCTGCTACGTGTCAAGTTTCACCTCTATCATTCCCAAAAATATGAATTCCGAAATATTGTAGTTATTTTCAAAATAAATTTACCCAAAATTAATTACGCCTGGTCAGATGTGATGACAAGTATTTTGTAGTTGAAAACAACAGGTGTCTGTAGTCTTGTACATTATGGTTGTTATCTAGGCAACTAATAGTTATACAGAAATGTTTTTTTTAGAAGTCTTAATTATTGAAAAATAAAAATCTCAGCTATAACCAGCCTGTGGGGATTAGACCATTACTCGTATGAGGAAATAGGCTCGGCCTATCGACAACAGTTGTCACCTTTGGTGACAATTATTCGTGCCTTACACGTTAAACCAAATACAAATGTATGTTCGTTTGTACTTGTCTATTTTTGCAGATAGACAAGTTACAAATCTCGGACTGTGACGAATCGATAGATAACGATCTTGGCAATGTCACGGACCGATACGAAGATGCATTCTCCGTACTTTACCGTTGCCATGACAACCGTAAAGTATAAATAAATTATCTACACTATACCTACGTAAATATTACATAGGTGTGTATGTGTGCGTGTAGGGAGCCGGGTATATAAGACCAGAAAATCATAGACTAAATTGCCAGTGTTTGCCAAGGTCTTGGCTCCCTCATACCTTTCTTGTATTTTAGCATAAACACGCAAATTGTTCTGTTGAACACCTTCTTTGTTGGTTTTACTTTCCACGACGTAAGGTATTCCACACAGCCACTATGTTGAAAGTTGAGCAAATCGGAGGCCAAAAATTGAAAAATTGTTTTGGAAAATCCACTATCTCAAGAATGCGATTTTTCGGGAAAACTTGTCTGTGAAAAATAAATTTGGAATTTGTTCGTCCTACGCTTAAACTAATTTAAAATAAACCTTAAAAATTGACTGTGAAACTTTGGAAAAAAAAATCATTATTCGTCTCCAAAAAATAAAGTTTTGACCAAATCCGTGGCACATTCCTGCAATAATCCATTTCAAATGAAGTAAATTGTATCATTTAAAAGTCGATTAGAATTAGTACCTTCGTAATTTATTCATGATAAGTATGATATCGAGGTTTAAGTAGGTACCATAGTCGATAAGTACCGTACACTAAAAAGTCAATGGTTGCTCAAGTTAGCCCCACTCCAACACTGGAATAATACAGTCTATCATATAGCTGATCCAACCGGAACTTAAACTGAATAGGAAGAAAATTATTTTACATTACATTCAATTTTTTTTTCTTCGTCGGGTTCGGGTGACGTTGCAATTTTCCCAGCAGCGTCTGGATATTGATCGATATCAATGGGGGAAGTTGTGGTCCTAATCTCGTGATTAATGTTCACTCAGCATGAGCTTTCCAATTACACATTGGAGCACTAATTGAACCGAACCGAATATACCACCAGTTTAGATTGAGAGTGTGACGGCGGCTGGTCTTGAACCTTCAACCATTTGATCGTATGGCCGTGCAACAAACCATTTCATCACTCACACCCTCTATTAAAGCCATTAATGTTGCTTGTACTATACCTATGTGAACAGTTTGAAATAAATCGATTTTCTCTCCATTTCACCAATCATGCCTCACGAATATACATACTAGACTGTATGTCTGGATACAACTGTCAGCAGATACTTTGCGGAGGACGCATGCAATGCTTTTTGCATACCTTCTGCGCCGTAAATATGTAAACGTTTCATTTCTATCTAATCCGGTGGCAGTTTATGGCACTGTTTTTGTGGATATTTGAACTATACTCAGTCCACGCTGCTAAGAAATACGTGTAGTCATAATTAACTGTAGCTGATACGGTTGGTTGAGGGGAGAAGAAAAAGTATAGATGCACATAATTTCAATTTAGGTTATTTCGTGAAGTAAACAAAAAAAATAGTCGTGCAGGCAAGCGTGCTTATGGTTTATGATGTCGTGCACTTCTCTGTGTAGAGGGAGTACCTACAGTTGATTGTGTTTTTAATCGATTGCAAAAGCGGTCTATGCTAGCCACGTTTCTTTTGTTTTGAAGTTCGTGAAGTTTCTGATCATGCCAGAATGAGGGCTGCATGTCTTAAAGCCAGGCCCGGATCCAATTTGTTTGCACCTTTAAGCAAGCAAACTATTTGCAGCCTCCAAGGGTCGTACACGGTGAAGGCAGTTTGGCGTCAAATCCCTCAGACTCAAAAAAACAAGAAATTTTAGAAGTGCAGTAAATGAAAAAAATTTTTTTATTTTATTTTGGTAATCTGGAACTTTAATTTATACGTAAGTATTTTTTTTTTTTTTAACCAACTGCGTCAAAAAAAGGTATTGTGTTTGACCCGTTTTCTGGCAAACTAATGAAGTTTTGTGCCACTCTGCAACGTTCAATATTCATCTTAAAAATACTAATGATGGTTCAAAAAATTGGTATTTTTATGGTGAGTAACACTGGCCAAAGAAATCTGAAAAATTCCCCATAAATAACCCAAAAATTTTATTCAAAATTTGCGAATTTTTTTCATCAAAAAAGTAAGGTGACCAATCACAAGTCCCGATTCCAAACAAAACGGAATAATGCATCCTGACTGGATCAACCAAAAGTGTCTAGGATACGATATTTCTTGTAGTTATATAAATATTTCAGATAACACCATTCTCTCAGTATTATATTAGCTTTCCTTAGTTATGCACATTATAAACATTCCACCAGCAAAATTTTTAGTTTTGACATTTTACTGTTTGATACGTCACCAAGTATGTTTTTTGAGGCGCTGAGTCCAATGATGTTCATTTTTCCATCTGACATATTTTTTAATCCCAAATGGGCTCCAAAAAGTGGTTAATTTTGAGTTTTTACATTTTATTGTGTGATGCATCACTGAATATGTTCTTTGAGGTGCTGAGTCCGAATTTGGTGTTCATTATCCCTTTTGATCCATTCCTCAATCCCTAATGAGCCTCAAAAGGGGGTCAATTTTGAGTTTCCACATTTTATTGTATGATACATCACTAATGATGTTTTTTGAGGTGCTGAGTTCGAATTTGGTGTTTATTTTTCATTCAACCCATACTTCAACTGTCAGTAACCCCTAAAAGGGACTTGATTTTGGGTTTTTACATTTTATTGTGTGATACATCATAGCATATGCTTTTTGATATGTCTTTTTGTTAAATCATTATTATTATTACTATTAATATAATCCAATTCAGTAGATCTAACTATATTTAAAATCAATTTTAAACTTTGAGTTTGTTTTCCTTACATTTAATTGGAATTTGGTTGTTGACCAATAAATAAATTTGAATCGCCGTAATTGAGAAAAAAACAATAGGCTGAAAATCAAATTCAGTTTTGTCCAAATATTAGAATATAAAAAATTATTTCTTACTTCTAGAGTAAATTCTTCTTATTGTGAAAAACTGCTAGAGACTTTCATTTTGCACTTCATAAAAAAATATTCAAATAATTAAATTTTTGGAAAAAAAATGAAACTGACTGCGTGTAGGGATATAAAAGATAATAGAACTAAAATGTTGAAGACAAAGTTTTCCAGGTTATATAATAGTAATTTTTTTACAAAGTGGAATTACAACTAATGCAGTCGCTGGTAGAAATACTTTAGGTATTCAGGCAGCATAGGGATTCGAACATCCATACCAACTGAATACCCAAATCCTCCTTTGCTACAACCACCAAAATACAGCACCGTATTCACTTGGCCTCAGTGCTGGGTGATGGTGAATGAGGGAGAGCTTATATCACCGCTGATGTAGTGTGGTAGCTGCCACACCAGTCCCCCCAGTATAGCGGATTGTAATACAACTACTGGTATGGAGGCGCCTTGCAGGTAGGTATGTGCCCCCTTCATCACTGCATCATGGCGCACACCCTACAGCGCCGTCACATTCCAGCAACAGCGGTGTAACATACTACCACAGGCTACAGGCTGTACGCATGTCCAAGAGATGGCATTGATAGCTATCTCCCGCGTCATGATCCAGTCACCTTTTTAAGTATTCAGGTGGCACGGGGATTCAAACACCTGTATTGACTGAATACCTAAAACCTCCCTCGCTACCACCACCAAAATACAGCACCATATTCACTAGGCCACAGTGCCGAGTGATGGTGAATGAGGGAGAAGTGTATATAGCCGCCAATTTAGTGTGGTAGCTGCGACAAATACCTTTTGATATTAATATGAAAATCAATACTGTTTGGTTCTCACTAATTAAATTGTGCAATAAATAATATTTAAATGAATGTTTGTTTCATAAGTACCTATCATTAAGCCTAATATGAAATTGACTGAAATCAAATGGAAAGTGGAGAGTTTTTTGACAGCGCATCTAATGAATTTAAACATTCTTAACAAATAAAACCCCCTAATGTTTTGAATAGATGTAATAATGCTATGTATTTTAAAGTTGTCAAATCCATGCTAAATTTACAAAAAATTGCATCAGGGAAATATTTAATGTGAAGGAATCTACATTGCTTCATTCAAAAATCTTGCATTATGTATTAACAGCATGTGACTTGGAAGGCATTTCTGTTAGCGATTGGGTTAGCTATAATTCGACTTTGTAAAAAAATTACTATTATAAAACTTGGAAAACCTGTTTTCAACATTTTAGCTATACTAATTTTTATGTCAGTTTCATTTATTTATTTTTTTTCAAAAATTAAATTTTGTTTTGGGGTCCTGGCCGTTTTTTCGCCCTCAACCGGAAAAATTCAAGGCTTCGCATGCAAGCAATCGCTTACTTCTCTTACTCTTAAATTCAGCCCTACTTACAGCCGGAAAAAAATTATTTATTATTCTAAAAAATATTCTTCCAAAAACCTATGATGATTTTTTCTACTTTTTTTGTTTTGTGTTCCAACGTAGAATTAATTTTGCGTAGCGTTTACCAGAAAGTCTAGAAGTTGATTTATAATCAATGAAAAGCGAAGAAGTTAATCGGGGACTGTTTTCAATCGAAAATACCACTATTTTAGGTCGCAGAATTTCTTCGTTCGGTGTAGTCCCTCAGTTAATTTTCAAATTTCTTCGAGAGTACCAAATTCAAAGGAAAAGAAAAATAGATATGAATTGATAAAACCGATTCGAGTTTTCCGAAGTAAGAAATTTTTACTGGTATTCTTTTAGTTATTTCTCTTGTGGTACATGATCGACTACTTATCGTAAATATGTGAAATAAATTTTTCGATAAAAACGCCAGCTTGAGATTGATGAAATAAAACAATGTAAAAAAGGTAAGAAATTGTATTGAGTTATACGAAGTAGAATAATTGTTATTGCATACTTTTACATCGATTAGTTGGCTTCGGAGTTCCCTGTTGAAATATTTTATCGTTTATTTGTTGGTTGAAAATTTACTCAAGTATTTATGATGACGTTTAACTTTTAAAAAATGTTCGACTCTGTAGTAGGCAGGAGGCCTTTTACGAACTGTCTATAAGCTTTGTAGCTATGTCTATAATGCAACTATAAGGGCTACATACTTCTTGCTTATCACTACTTTATCGATCTATATGGCCATGTTCGGAGGTGTCTATATAAGTCAATAAGAGCTATAAAGAGTTGGGAATGCTGGTGTTTGTGATTTTTACTGTAGATTTTTATATTTATAATGAAAAAATTGCTTCATATCAACAAACGATTAACTTCTGCGCGTGTATTTGGGTTTCATTTATATAAATAACTCGTAAACACTTCTTTATATTCATGATTTCTTTATGGTTTTTATAGATAGTCCGTAAATGGAAGCCCATATAAAAGTTGATAAACAGGCTTCTTGTAAATTAATAATAGTCTATATTTCATTTATATCTAAATTGGTTGTTTGAGGTCGTGAAATAATAATTTTTTTTCACCACATACTTAGTATGTATACCATTTTCATATCATTTTCAGGATTCAAAGTATAACATTTCCAACTCAGCTCTAAAGAGTTGAAAAAAGTTACCATTAACATACTAGGGTATTCGTGTATTTATTTACGGTAACTTTTCATTAAGTTGTAAGGAGCGCTAAAGTCAACTAAAAAGAAAAAATAAAAGTTTTTTCGCAACACATCCGGAAAAATATGCGATTACATGTTTCTTTTTAGTGCCCAAAGTATGGAATTTCTGACTAGAGAACAAAAACTTTTTGGCAGGAGTGAAAGGCCACAGCAGGAAAAAAATACGTACTGTTTCTTGCTTTGAAAGTGTTTGGCTCCTACCATAAACCAGTCAGACGCCTTCTAATTAGGCATGGGTATGTGTTGCAAAAAATAGTGTTTTTAACTCGCGCGCAGTGTGAGCAACCTTGACTTGTGCGATTACAACACTCGAGTGTAGCTTATATTGCAAACATTGCGACTCATTGAAGATCGCTCACTTTGCACTCTCGTAGAAAAATATACGATTAAATGCCTAGTTTTTTTGGTAATTTTCATTTTCGAAGTAGGTATGTGGTGCAAAAAATAGTACACGCATCTCAATCATAAAGTGCAAGTAACAACAAATCGTGCAATTTGAAACTTATTAGTAATCATCCACTTTATTCTCTCCTTTCGTATTATTCTGTTTTTTATTTGTAATCCTTAATTTTCGATTAAGTAGATGTTTAAAATTACCAATTTCGTGATTTTAATAATTTTTCAGTATCGTGTCGCATTCTCCCTTCATAACGTCGTCTTAAATTTTGAAAACATTCGCGCTTGTTTCTCAAACTTTCTCTCGCATGTTAACGCTCACTTTTGAACTTTGGTGTGTAATATAATATACTACTCCACCTTTACCTATTTAGAATACTTAAGATTTTTTATTCGGTTGTACAATTGAAAGAAAAAAGAAGGATCAGTTGGAAAACCATGAAAAATCTACTAAATTAATGTGTTTCCACTTTTCTTTTGGTAAGAAAAATGAAAAGTTCGATTTTAGTATCGAAATTGAAATTCTTTTTATTCAAAACAGAATCATGCCAAAACACCATTCTAAAATTTGAAATGAGATTTTTTCGAAAACATATTTTTTGCGAGATGTGTACGAATTACTGTACTTTTAGAGAGTGAAGCTCGATGAAAGTGGCCAATTTCACAAACAACTTTCCACCCACTTTGCCTACTCCTTCATATTTCTTTTTCTCACTCCTTATTAATCTCACCACCTCGTTATTTTCTCTCACGCTGAACTGTTTTCATAGTTTCCCCCCCCCACCTTTCAATGGCTACTCCAGACTTTTAATTTGAACCGCAAATTTTTTTTTTTTTCTTAAAAATTGTATTGTCGCTATGGGGACTTCAACCCTCGAACCGCATGTCATGAACCAGAACTACGAAGACTAATTACAAAGTTGACGAGAGTTTTCTTTTATTTTGTTTGCATCAGTTAATTTTTTTTTTCAATTTCATTGATAATCTGCTTATACATCAGTTAAAAGTATAACGAGAATTTTCTTTGTGTGGTAGACGAGTTGGGGAGCTTTTGGTATTTATATTTCTATATTTCTTTTTAATTTTGGCCCATTTCTCTTTATATCTCTCATTTTTCGTCATTTTTTCACTTTATTTTCTTAAATTCTTTGATTTTTTCGCTCATTTTTACATGTTTTCGCCCCCAGGCTCAAATACAGCATTTGTTCACTTGTTGTCTGACATATTGTGCGCAACTTGGTCGGGGTGAGCAATTAACAACTCGTGCGATTGTTGCACTCGCCTGCGGAATCGCTCACTTTCCTCCCATGTTGCTTAATATACTATTTCACACCTCAGTTTTGGAATCGCTCTCAATTGATCGCAAATTTGTGAAAGATGGCATATTTGAATCAAAAACGTTTCCACTTTCTCTCGGTATTTATGCTGTTGTTTCGGAAAATTTCTTCAAAAAAATTAATAATGAACTGTACCCTGTTGTCGAGTTGTGAAATTACGACAAGAATTACGAATAAATTGGGATGAAGCCTGTACCGGTCTGCATGTTATACTAATTTATAAGTCGGTGTTTCAAAAATAAATAGGTATAACAGGAAGCCCGCTTTCTTCGGAGTTTAAGACTGCTTTGATTATGTAGAATTTATCTTCGCTTCTTGCCCTCAAGACTCAAATTGCTTCTCGCGTCAAAGTGTTTCATCTTCGTAGATACCGTCGTACATGGAGAAATTTTTGAATTCTTTTACCGTATCTATTATGTCGAATTCGTACGATGAATTGCGCTCAGCTTGTGTTTCGATAATATGCTCGAATTTGCACTGATTTTTTTCAATTCATGATTGTAAGTTTATTAGCCAAGTGTTAGATTTTTCTCAGTTCGATATTCCTCTTCTTTTTTTTTTTTTTTCCTTTTCAGCAACGATCTGCAATGCGGTAAAGAAAATTCAGTTATTCTACAACGAAGCAGCTTAGCCGAAGTGTGAAATTCTCAATTTAGCCAACATTTTTACAACAAAATTGTTAACTTTTGAAAAATGAAGAATGAACGAGTAGGAAAAAAAAAAAAAAAAAAAAAAAAAGCCATCAATTAACCGATTTTGCCAACTGCATCACGATTTTGTAAACTGAGATCGAGCCAGAGGATGACACACCCTTAAACTCCCTCGCTCGAAGAACCTCCTCAGCCTACAACTGTTCTACAATTTACAAATAGTTACGTTATTACTCGTTCGTTTTCGTTGGTTTTTTTTTTGGATCAAATTGTGGGAAAGGAGGGTTAGTGGTAAGGAAACAGTGTTAGGTTAATGTTTTCTCGTGTCACTTCATTTTCCATTTCCGTATCATTTCCGGCCTGCTATTCATCCAGTCTACTCTCGTAACGAGTGCCATTTTACAAAAATTCAAAATTACCCAGGCACCGTAGGCGCTGCCGCGTTTATTGCACGAAACAAGAAATAATATTCTTGTCAACTATTTTCGGTCTTATTTGTTTTTTTGTTTTTGTTTTTGTTTTTTTTTCCATGCGAAAAAGAAAGAGAAAGGGGAGTATAGTTTTTTTTTTTGTACTTGACATTCGAGAACAATAAATGGACGCTATAAATGAGAATGTTGGCGAATAAGAAAAATTGTCAGTGCGAATGAACGAAAAAAAAAAAAAAAAAAATCGTTTCCAACTGAAGTGGATGATCTTTGTTCCCGGAGGCAGAGTGCTTCGAGAAACTACGCTATTGGAAATTTAATACCACCCGAAAACCGAGTGCCAACTGTGTTAAAATTCATATTGAAACGAAAATAGGGTGTAAGAGCATTTTTACGTGCTTGTTTGGTGTAAAATGACTATGAAACAAACAGTTACAGTGTATGGATTACATCCGAAGAGGTGGATAAACGTATTACTATTTGGCAAGAATATTGCTCACTGAAATGAACTGCTTGTCCACTCCACCACCGTTTGTATGAATCAAACAAACATTTGATGAGAATTTTATAGCAGTTAGAAATTTTATCAAACAATGAGGAGAATATGAAGAGTATTCTTTAGGTGTTTACGCAAGCAAAATCTTAGTTAAGTATCGGAAGAACGAGGATTTGCTTGTTTATTCCGAACTCGGCTCTACTGGTAATCTTATCTTATATTATTAATATAAAAGTCACTTCGGTAATGCCATCACGTGACTAGTTTTACAGATATATTTGTCGATGCTTATATTTGAGTCTAATTCGAAATAATTTTTTTCTTGATAATGGGGGATTCTCCTTGAAAGATCGATTGTGGCATATGCGGCGTTATATATAACTATGTGGTCCAACTAACGAGATGAAAGTACGGTAAGTATGTATATAGCAGCTTCAAATACTTCTCCGTAATTCTCTTTAAAGAACATTAGGCTTTTCATTGAACGTACCGAATTAAATAGGAGATTCTAAAAAATAAAATGAGACCAAAAAAAATGATTTTGAGCCCTCAAAAGCCGAAATAATAAAAAAAAAAATTGTCTCAATTTCACTGTTTTTGGGCCTTTTCATTGGTTGATTGTTTCTTTGTCCACACAATTGAACTTTTTTTCTGAGATGCCACCCATACTGTGACGTCAAAAGTAAAATCCCCCATTCCGACGCATTTATGCAGTGCTGCTTTTCAGCATTAGGTTTTCTCTAGTATTGAATAACCACAAGATATATAGGCTCAGGGTGAAATGCTAATTAGTTTTAAACAGTGTTTTCATTCCTTTACATAAAATTGCTTATCAAATTTCATATTATGTCATTAGTCCTTTTATGAAAAACCGAAAATCAATTCTGTAAAGCAGAAAAGATATCGATTAAATTAGCCGCATTCACTTACTGCTTTATGTTTCTATGAAATACTAACAATCGAAATCGGGTTCCTCCATGCCTCATTTGTTGTAGATTTTTCGAGATTTATTCCGAAAAATAACTAAAATATCAATTGGCTATATATATATATATAAAATAGAATTTGTTCTTTTCATAGTCGGTGTTGACTTGAGCTCCAGATCTTGAACCACCGAATTATTACGTACTTTTGGGCAATTATAAACTTTAATTTCAATCTACCTAGGTACTCGTTATTAATTGTTGCAAAATGCATCTCATAAAAAATTACTCCCTATTGGCGATACTGCGGAGTGGACCTCATTTGGTCCATTACTCGGCTCGTATGTAACAAATATTAGTGACGAAATATTAGACATGGATGCAGCTAAACTAATCTCCCCTAGCGTGCCACAATGTGGCAGTACCTATGTACATAAAAAAAAACGTACAGAGAACAATTTATTTAAAAATATGGACTTGTCCGAATTCAATTTTTTTTTAATCAGTCGAACTTGATCATTCGGATTCATAAGATGTTCTAATTCAATTTTTAGAGTTTAATGTGTTCCTCATGCTTTTTTTCTGATCCAAAGTAAATCTTGATGATAACGAAATTCGAGAAAAAATATTTTCAAATTCGTATTACCGAGGAATAGGTTTAATCTGTTGATATTTATTGAATTTTACTTCGTCTACCGTATTTGATTCAATTTTTAGCGTGAGAATTTGGTAAAGAGAATGTTAAAATTTTCAATGGGTAGATACTTATTATATATTTCATTATTTTTATTAAAAAATATGGTAGTTTTTTATTTTTCGAATGATTTGTTTAAAAAATATTTCTCATTTTCTTTTGACACACAGATACTTGGTTTGCTTAATTTGGTTCAATTCTGTTAGTAAAATTGTACAATTAATTGAAGATGGATCCACGTATTAGTATGAAACTTGAATCGGCTTTCGGAAATTTTTTTACTAAAATATGAGGTTGAAATCGCGCGTTTCCTTCAGTTAAACGTTTCGAAGAAAATAAAAGAAAAAAAAAAAACTATTATTAGGTTACTGTAAATTATTCTTTGACTCTAATCCATTCGTATTAGTTTCCTCAGTCAAGTACGTACGAACCATCTTTGCTATTAATTTGATTTCGAATGATGGTATAAATTTGTAACCTGAAAACTGAAACGTATTAAGAATTAATAATTGGCAATTTTAACTTACGGGTTGTTTCTTTCTCGATGTAATAACGAATCGCTTTAATTTCAGTCAAATAAATTTTAAAAGTTCCAAATTTAATAATCCCCTTTTTAATGTTAGACCAGCGGACTCGAATCAGAGCGAAAGTCGTACGAAAATTATAACATTCGACGAAGCTATACCGTGTTAATGATAACGATTAGGCTCCTTGATCCGAACTGAAATACGTGTGGTTAGTTGTACGTGAAAAGAAAAATTTCCCGTGGCCGGAGAACGAAGCAGAACTCATAATCGTTTACGTTCCTGTAACCAGATGTGAAAAGAATTCTGTCTTAAACTGTTACGGTTATGAATGCGGCTACGTGGAAATAGGAGCATCTTCCCGAGGCCATAAACGCGTGAATAAAATTTTCAACTTTTGATGTAAACTTAAATTTTTGCAATTGTAGACAACTGGGTTGAACTCGAATTGAAGCGAGACGATAGATTCAGGTCCAGATAATCCGATCATCGAATTAGTTGGAACCGAGTATTTTTGAATAAATTTAGTATCTCTATGAGAAGTAGGTACGATGTAGAAATTTGCAAAATTTTTTTATCGTAATTCTTATTGACGAGGCGAAATAGAGGTAGTCGAAACTTTTCAGTTACAAATTAGGATAAAAATTGTGGGCAGATGTACTTCCAAACTACCACCTGCGTGGTTCCTACGTGCACTTTGCTAGTTGTGAATAACATTCTTTGTGGTGTGCGAATGGGAATACTAAACTCCATGTTCTACTGCATCCGCAGTATGCATACAGCTTGCCAGGAAACCCACTAGCCACATATAATCCATGTTCTAGTAAATTAAAATACCCGTGTCCCAAACAGTCAGCTGTAAGTGTTCGTGTGGTACCTACCTGATTTACACGTTGCGTGGAAAAGACCAAGTTGACTGTACTCACGTGGCAGTGGCTTAGCAAAACTTGGATTCGGTGCGTTGTCTGGGTTTCAGTCATTAAATTTGACAATTCTCGTTCATTAGCCATTACCGATCGAAGGAGTTAAGGAGTTACGAGGTTTGTTGTAGATGTGGAAGGGATTTGAATATTCATAATCACCTTTCGCTACGCCACTGTTAAGTGGATGCAGGTACTTTGAGTCGCGTCTTTGTGAACTCCGCTGTCCAAAGATATTAGTATCACTTCATAATCAAACCTAAATGTTGTAATTGAAATCAAAAAATACTCACAGAAAGCGACACTATAGAATCAAAATGTAAAGAAAGAAAATATGGTCGCAATGAACACAGTGAATCTTATTAAAATGAAAAAAGAATGCTTGTTGCGGAAGAAAAATGAAAAATACAAAGTTTTGATTCTTTTCTCACCTAGAACAATTTAATTAATTCGTCCGAATTAATCAATAGGGTATAGAACAAACAAAATGGGTAGTAAACAGACGGGAGTCGCGCGTGCATTTTGTGTCCCATTTAAATAATGTGTTGTTTTTGAAGTTGTTTTTCACGTGTCGATTCGTCGGCCGGAAGTCCCTTCACAGGTACACCTGTATCAGCTAAATGTACACCTATCTCTAAACACTTCGTCAAAGGTCCTCTAACTGACTGTTGTTATAATTTGTAAACGATATAACATTAGAAAATCGTCGACCCATGTTTTAGCCAGGTTTCAATTTGCACGTTCTCGACGTACGAATGTATGATTTAAGAAGTAGCGAACCGGAATATTAAAAATCCGATTTTTCCTTTGTTGTGGCAAAAAACGAATATTGGAATGGTACTTTTTGCACTCTTGTTTCTAGTGCGGATGGCTTTTTCGAAGTGAGACTGGCCACAAAAGCAACAATACACCACCACGGTCTGGTAGAATGGAAGCCACCCGCTATATTCACATCGTCTTGCGAAATTGACGTAGAATTTTTTCCTTTTGACGAACAAACTTGTTTTTTGAAATTCGGTAGTTGGACCTACGACGGGTACAAGGTATGTTGGTAAACTATTCCATCTTTTACTTAACACATGTACGTACTCTTTACTGTTATAGTGTATGCGGCATTTAAATTTTATTTTCCAAAAATTCCAAAAATTCGCTCGTTTAATTAGACGCCAATGTTGGTAACACACCTTCCTTTATTTTCGCATGAACCTATATAGTCTACCACGTAGATAAACGATGAAACGATATGAAATTTTTAATCGACGACGAAGACAGCATGTAGACTTTTGAAATATCCGTAGATTTTCCGCATACCTTTTCGATTTTTACTTGTAGTTGTTATGTATACCATTTTCTTCTACGACAGATGAAATATCTGATCAGAACATGACAGTGTTTTAGGTGGCCTACTCAGTTTTAGCTTTTTATCATTTATAGTCAGGTACGTAGGTAAATAAAAGAAGCTGGGGAATCGCTCTTTTGTCATGAACAAATAAGTAAAAATTGTAGACCTGTGTGTATCAATGAACGATCCGCTCGTTTTGTACATTATTGAAGAAGTATTGTCAATTTTTATTATGAAAAAAACACGCAAGTATCACAGCTTTTAGCTATTTGCCAGTACACTATGCAGTTTCCGCGCTTGTACATTATACAGTTATCATCAAAACATTTTAATTTGAATCAGTTACCAATCTTCTAAAAGATAAGTATGTTAGACATCTTAGCTCGTTATTGGAGACCAGCCTCTTCCTTATTTATGTGATGATTCAAGTTTCGTTTCTAATTTTTGGTTAAGTTATCGCCAACGGTAGTAAGAATTTGAAATTTAGGGATGAAAATTCACATTTTTTGGGGGTTTTAAAAAAATATGATATTCTTTCTGAAATATTTTTCAAAATTTTTACCTTGAATTGCAGACCAACATTTCCTCACCACATTCGTCATTTCAGCTGAATATTTCGCAATGTTTGGACAGATCATTTGTAATTGAATTTTGGTGTAGGCTTTCTCAGAGGTGGTATGTTATTGTTGATTGCAAGTGCGATGCCACTGGTGAACCTAACAAACTTTCAACTTATAATTGTTGGAAGTCAGTAGTACGCTTCCTATGTATTGTGTTCAGCGCACAATAAATTAGAAGTAGTAAAATCTGACTGCATATTATGATGTATTATTGATTTGTAACCGAAAAATGTGAGCGTAGATAATGTCTTCATTTTATACGTTGTCGCACTCGTTCGTTTTTTACATAGGAGTACCTTACCATTTCTAGTACCATAGTGTACTCTTTGAGCTCGGAATCAATAATTTATGGAAAGAATTTTCGCTGTACACAATCAAATTAATCGAGTATAGTCCTTGACCAGACTATCAAATTTGTTTTACGCTAAATATATAAAATTTCGAAAACATAATTTGAGATCTTCTCATTACGTTCATATTTAGTTCTCAAAGAAGACTTTCAATTATGAAGCTGTGATTTCACAGTAAAGAGTTGAAGAAATATTGCAAGTGCCACATAAAGTAATTTTCTAAACCAAAATTTTTGATGTAAGAAGTCTAATAAATCTGTATGTGGGGGGCAACTTGCAGCTGACCGACATACGAGGAATGACACAAAAAATGCGACACAAAATGCAATACAAAATGCACACGCACTTCTCCCAATTTGCATGATGTAATGCTTCGTTATTTATCTTTCAGCTAGAAGAAGATTTTGAATTTTTATTTCCTCAATGCTGACTGACCGCTAGTGCTCTGAAAATTTCTTTTGTTTACGACAGCGCTGTTGAAATTAGAGGAAAACCTGCAACTACTTTTTCGCTATAACATTTAAAAAATATTGCCGTTACAATACCACTTTTTCGAAAATCTTTTTCTCTCGACATCATGTTGTGAGGAACTGTTTGATCATTTCATCATTCTCCGCCGATTATTCGTAGATTCGGTGAAAAAGGGAGATCAAGTCATCAGAAGGTTGAGAATGGTTCAACCTGTCGCTTTCGACTGATGGGGGAGTTCGAGAAATTGTTTAATTTTGTGATTAGGTACGAAAATATTTTCTATTTCTGAGATTGGGCCAATTCCTCTAATGGATCTGCGTCTAACGTACCGTCATCTTGAGGTAAAAATGCGTAACATAAGTGCGTGTCACTGTGATTCCATGAAGATGGTACACAGATAATAACATTCGTGTCGCATATGACGTATGAAAAACAGTGGTACAAGATCGGTAGAACATCACACAGTTGCAAAATGGTGGCGAAAGTGCTCAGTAAGTATCGCAAATATTCACTGTGGAATACCTTTGGTCGTGGCAATACTAGCGTATTGCACATCAAAAGGTAGACTAATTTGTGTGTTCGCATGTGCTTTGTAGTACAGGTGAGCTCCGTGTAAGGAGGTTTTTTATACCTTACTAATTACACGCACAAGAGCACCCATATGTAATTTATACATACGTATGTGTAATCTGCCGTTAATTATTGTTATACTTTGTTCATTACCATGGTAATGGATAAAGTAAGACGAAATATTTGCTGTGTGTGATTGACCTGATGACGTGATTGCTTTTCTCGGTTCACTTAGATTCGTGTACATAGTGCAAAGTGCAAAGTGCAGTTACGAATTTTTAACTTGGTCGACCTTTTGATGGAGCGACTGTCGTCAAAGGAACCGAGCCCTTTTACCTCATACAAGGATAAATCCCTACATTTACAAATGGGTCATCTGTGTGTTAATAAATTCGAGCGCACAGGTGTCACTGCCACAGAAATACCATGATTAGATTGAACAGAATATATCCTTTAAATGTGTATTATAACGTCACTTTAAGGTATCATTGTAACGTAAATTACACTTAGGTATGGCAGATAATTATTGCAACAAATAGGTATATTTCTATAGTCGTTGGGTACTGACTAGAGCAGTGGCACGTGGAAGTAAAAAAATGTATCATTTTTCACAAGTCACATTTATATCACACGTAGAATCTAGAGCTTGTTATTTAGGGTTGTTCAGTATTTTCCATTTACAACAAAGATTTATTCCATTGGAGATGTTAGAAAAAAAAATTCTCGAATGATACGTGGAAACTAATCGGAATAAAGAGCCGATTTATTCAGAAGCGTAGTATTCCTTTTGACTGCTGAAAGAATTAACCAACAACAAATCACAGCTAAAAAGTGTAACCTAAAAACAAAATTTCCTCGTAATTCATATTCCGGGCGAAAGAAGTATTCGCTTCTTTCCTTTTTTTTCTCTCGCGTAATATTCGATTCTTTGCTCGAATAAATAAAAACTATAGCATTTAGGTTATAGGAATTATAAATCATCTCGAGCTTGTTTTCGAACGGTTGATTTGTGAAACGAACGGTAATTTAGAAAAAGCTCGCCTTTTTTGCGATTCATCTACAGTTTTTTAAATGTCTCTCCCGAAGTCGTTGGCAACTAAAAACTTTTAGGTTAGTGCAGAGCTGTTACAAAGGGTTTCCAGATTTTATTGTTTGAAAAGTTTAGGTTTGTGGTGCACACATCAGATGGGATCTTTTCTCGAACCTTTGTTTGTGTTTGACGAATCTTTTTCGATGGTTTAAAAAATATCCGTCGCGCTTCAACCGCAGTGCGTATTTTCCAAAAGGGTCGAACTTTGTAATGGTTGCCATTCGAAAACCGTTGGACCGATTTCTCCCAAATTCAATACCAAACCATTGCCTAATAGTCTCCAACTGCCAGAACAATTTCAAGCTAAAATTTTTAATCTACGGGAGTTATCGTTATGACAACACGGTGGGTTCGCAACACTTTGAGAACCTCTTCCTCCGAAACTAGCCAATGAATTTCAAAAATTTTAACACTAATGTGTAACCCATGATAGATTCTAACACTGCTCCAAGTTTTATTGCCATAAGTCAAACAGCAGAGGTTCCACAGACTCCCAAAAAGTGAAAATATATATATAGTGTACAGAAAAATTTGAGTGATCTATATATTCCCGATCTACGACTCACGATCGTCGCTTTTCCACAGGTCCCGCCCTTAGGTCCCGCCACTGCACTGAATGCAATAGTTGTATTTTCCTTGGAAAATACACTACAAGTTAATTCGCATAGAAGGCCTGATTTTTATCGTTCAGTTTTCGTAGTTAATTCCAAGTATCCGCAAATTTATCTGCGGATAGTATGTGGTATACGGAGATATATAACTATATTAGTTTCTGACTTTCTTTATTGAACAAAATATTTACCGCATTTTAATCTTTTAGAGGTGCCGAAATCACAAACATTTTTGTGATTTCTCTTTTCTTTCAGCCGTGTTTAAATTTCTTGTTTTCATGTTATTCTGGCTGTTTCGAGTTCACTTCGTTCTAGAACGTCAAAGAATCAATACTTTAAATTTTAAAAAGGCTTGTTTTCTTTCTAAAGTGTAATCTAACGGATCCGTCTCGTGGTTTTTCACACTCCACAAAAAGCAGAATAAAAGAAATAGTGAAATTTTAATCTAAAACGCTCAAAATTGAAACATAATTGATAATTTGAACAACGAGAATACCTGTAAAGTTAAAAAAATTAATTTATACCCAAATTATCTATTTATTATCGGAGGTGATTCTTGAATTCATTTTATTAGTTAGTTCTTAGAATTATCTAATGATTTTTCTATAATTGTTTTCGACACTGACATGGCAAAAAATTGTTACATTAAAAACTTTTGGGGGGGGGGGCCTATTCCACTTGAATGATATACATATATATCATTCAAGTGGAATGTGATGAATGTAGGATTTTAGACATTTGCGAATGTGAATATTTAGCTCGAAATCCAAACATTGGCTAATGCGAATGCGAATATTGACGTTTTGTAGCGATTTATTGTACACTGTTTTTGTTATACTTTTTGAGGTTTTATTGCTTTCAAAATGCTTTATTTTTGATCAATAACTTTAAAATTCCGAAGAAATATTTACTGTAATCAGATCTATTCTAATATTATAACAATGCTGGTGTGGATCAGCCTGACAGTTCTTCCGATATGTCCGATTTTATTCTGAATTGGGGCTCTAAAATGGGTAATTTTCAGCTAATAGTTCAGAAACATTGTTCAATTATTACTTATGATATTCGCAAAAATATTTGTATGCTGTAGTGAAAATGTGAATTCTAACGTGAACATTAAAATATTCGCGAATATTTGTTTCATAATTAATACCTATGTATGCGCTAATAAAAAGTGTATGTGACTTAAACATTAGCGAAATACCCTCCCTAAAAGATTTTAGTGTGGTACTTTTTTTGCCATGTCAAATATTTACTGCTAATTTTGAAAAATAAATGAATTTTTTGCAACAATCACTCCAAAACCAGACGTTTTTGTGCATCCTAATTACTTATCTGGGAAATAAAAAATTTCTCTACAATGTAAAAATGTAAAATTTGGCTGTGCGCAGCTTGAAACTTAGTTAAATTATTTTAATACTGTCTTTGCTGTGCATGCGCACTTTTTTATCCGGTATTATGAAATTTCTGCACTCCCTGAATTTGTAAAAAACTGATCGTCAAGTTGCCGCTTCAACTGAACACAACATTGCTATATTTTGAAACAAACCTCTTTTATTTCACTCAATGATTCTTCAGCCTCTATTTAAGCTAGAGAGTTGGAGTTAGTGTTGCTGGAGAGACAAAATTTTTACAGAATTTTGTAATCATCTTTAGGTGGTTGAAGATAAACAAACGTGAAAAACGCAAATTATGGGAAAATCGGTTGCTTTTAGGAATCTGAAAAGTGGAAACTTCACATCTGTGGCTCGATTATTCAGTCGCTTTTCAAGCTAGAGAGTATTGCTGGGAAGGGGAGAAAATTTTCTCGAATCTGCTGCCTACCTTGTAATTTGTTAATCATCTTTACCCGCATTAAAATAAACGAATGAAAAAAAAACAAGGAAAAAACGCAAATTAATAGAAAATTTTCCGGTTTTTGGAATCTACAGTCCTCTTATCTGTCCATCAATAATTCTTTAGTTTTTATTTGAGCCAGAAAGCAGGGGTTGAACAATTTAGTGTACCTGAACATACACTAGGCGAATATTTACGCCTAACTTCAACAACAAAACATAATAAATTCAGCGACGTGACAACTTACTTTTTAATTGTTAGTTTTACGTATTTTGTAACTAGCACTAAGTGCCTTTTGTAGAAACATAATTTTGAATCAATGTCTCTCCTGCATAGCCAGTACTGCATGAGAGATTACCAAAACAGAGAACATTGTAGGTATACATTCATATATCGGCAATAAAAATTCTCCTCAAATTTTCAAGCTCTTTAGCGCATGAACTACTCTTTACTTTAGTAAAACTTATACTAAACTACTTCCATAGATCTTGGCAAAATAGACCTACTTTAACCTTCAGAATGTCTTATCTAATTACCTTGATTACTTGAACTAATTGAAACAGACTCTTCTGTTTAGTAGCACCTGAATGAGACAAACCAACTCTATCCTACTTAAATCTTTAGAGAAAGACTGTCATCAGTTGCTGTAATAACAGCTAATTTGTTAATTGGGAGTAAATCTTATATTCTTTAAATAACACGAATACATACTGGATATGAACCTTTTACAGAATATAACAATACTAAAATATCACTCTAAAAAGTGAAAAAGCCTCTCGGACTTTAAACATGATTCTCTACCTTTGTAGCTAGAAAACAAACAAAAACTTTTACTATAACTTTTAGAATCAATGTCGTCAATGTTTAAAGGCAAGCATCTTAAAAATTTGTACATAAAAACTTTAGAATCTCAAAAATGTCGTTAACATTAAATAAAAATTCACTCGAAAAATAAAAATAAACATGCGCAAATTGAAGGACTTCATTACCTTCAGATTTAATAGAGTTAAAAAACAGAACAGATTCCATTTTACAAACCACCTAAAACATATAACTATTTGTCGTCAACATAGAAGAAAAACAGAAACTGTTGCAAATAAAGAGGTTAATGCAGTAGATGTGCTCATGTAACTGCTATCACTTGAGAAGTGAAGAAGGCTAGAGGTTTGATTTGCCAAATAACCTCCTCCTACAATACATTTCCTTCTCTCTGACTAATTAAGCAAAAGAAAAAGCTACTGAAAAGAAAAATAGAGTCTATCGCCAACTGATAAAAGAAAAAAAATTTCTACTACAGAAGATGGGTTAGTCTGATGAAAAACCTATTGATTTTTTTTTTTAATATTATGAAAAAAGCATTTCTCTGTACCTTTATTCTGTAGATAATGGAAAGAGAATTGAGGTACACCTAACATTCAATGCCTGATTTTCGCCTTCCATATCCTGAATATCTGCCACCTATGGCATAAATTGTCCATGGCTAAATTTTGCTACCTCCTTGTTGCTAACTACAAACTGACTAGGTCGTTCTCTTTTAACGATACAACGACCATTGACTGTACAAAATGTCCTGGAACCTGTGAGATCCCACTTTATTTAATAATTATAAGTAATAAAATAATTTGTTTTTGTCATTTTTAATGGTTGAATGACGTACAGAGTTGTCCCAATAAACCGATAAATTGTCTTCATTAGGCAGTCCCATTTCCTTCAGTTTCAATACGTTTGTTTGGGACTTAAGAATTTGAATTTGTCCTAAATGAGGAGTTGTTTCCTTTATTCGATGTCCCAGATAAGCTGTTTCCACTGTATTTATGTTCTCCAGTGTATTCGTTTAATTCTTATATAATTTTTTTTCGGTTTAATGTCATTTAATCATCAATTTATTTAAAAAAATAAAATGGTTAATGGTTGCTCAGGATGCAGACTTCTAATTTGTTAATGAAACGAAAAGCGCACTTATTTGAGCAACAAAGCTCATTTCATGCATATAAACGATGAAAATGTTCAAAAAAGAAATAATATCTTCAATGAGGAGATACATTATCCTTTATCAAGAGATTTATGCCGAGATTCGCGCTCAAAATTGAATTTTTAACAATCTGGTGAAAATTATCATTACACATACAACTGAAGCCTCCTCGAAAGAAATATAATTACATTATTGCCATCCCATGACCCAAATAAAAAAACTGTTCGAATTGAATGATCGATAGTCGGCGCGAGTTTAGACCAGTAGCCAAAAGCTGTTGATAGTATGAATGCTTTTTACGAGAATCGATCGTTGTCTGTAGCAATTTATAGGTTTAACTGGGTGCATCGAAGAGAAAATCGTGTGGTATGTATTTGAAGTTGAAATTGGTGGAGCAATATGTATCTCTACAGTCGGTGCAAAAGATACAATGACGTGCTTCCAAGTTAATGGCCCAAAAGTAAATTTTGAGATGACCGCTGCAGAGCACCATTATTACTCATCGAAAGATAAAATGTCCAATTTTTATTACTGTTTGTGTTTTTTTTTTTTTTTTTTTTTTGTTTGTTTTTTGAAATATCGTGGTGCAACGTTGATAATGGCATTTTTTTTTTTTTTTTTTTTTGTACTGTGTGTGTACTATGTTTATAGCGCAGACGGCGATTACGAAGTAACGTTAATGACGAAGGCAACCGTTTACTGCACGGGCTTAGTTGTGTGGCAACCGCCAACCATTTATAAGTCTTCGTGCACCATCGACGTCGAGTACTTTCCGTACGATGAGCAAACTTGCGTTTTGAAATTAGGCAGTTGGACATATGACGGCTTTAAGGTGAATCACCAAACC
Organism: Ericerus pela; assembly: GCA_011428145.1. Lineage (NCBI taxonomy): Eukaryota > Metazoa > Arthropoda > Insecta > Hemiptera > Coccidae > Ericerus > Ericerus pela. Next base: position 175,707 of record WOFM01000588.1, on the reverse strand, counting down.
ACGCACGCATACACGCACACAAATACTAACACCCACATACACACACACACACACACACACACGCGCGCACGCACACGCACACACACCCGTGCACCACACTTAATGCAAAGCTGCGTCTAATTTTTAGATCCAGTAATCGCTTCGTGTTTTGTGTATGGCTCGTACATGTCGCCCGAGTCGCCCTTTGTACCTTTCTCATTCTATTCCGCTAATTCGTCCACTCACATCGACCCCCTTACGCTCTTACACGTACACTTTTCGGCGCCCTTTTGTGCCGTTTTCTCAACCATCGTATCTCACCTTTCGTTAGTATTTGATCTTCTAAGTGAGAATATGGAGCAAACGCTACATAATTCTGTTATACAAGAATTTGGACATGAGTGTGGGCGGTCGACGCGTCAGTATATCTAAGAAATAATTTCACAAACAAAAACTTGAATGTGATTCATCCTTTATTTATTTTACGGTACAGTATATATGATCGCTCCAAGTGGCACCAGCTCTACTTGGTCCATTTGCTAAGCGAATCCTGTTCCTTTACCTAGAATGCCTATTAAAATATTTCTCTCGCTCTCTCATCCACCGTTCCTTTCTTCCATTCTCTCCATCTTCGCGTCAAATAAAAATGTATTGATACGAATTCGAGATCTGGGTGATAGAAGTTACAAGTAGTTCGGTTTTTTTCTCTCGGCTGTCTCAATTTGTAGTCGTGGGAGTTTCTTGAAAAAAGGCGTAGATGTATTATTTTTTTCATAAACAAATTATTACCGAAAACTGATCCTTTCCCATGGTAGCCTGTAACTTATCAATTATGATAATTGGTTACAAAGAAAAATGGAAGAAATAAAAATTAGTCGGATGTTTGAGCCTCCTTGATGGATGCACTGGGTTGGAGCCAGAAGAACTTTCATCAGTTATTCAGAAGATTAAGCACATCATATTCCAGAGGTCAAACCTTTATTTGACTGTTCTCTGCGCAAGGCCGTAGAGAGGAAATTCCGACCCGGGGGCGACAAAATTTATGAGCCACCTAAAAAATTGAAAATTTCTTCCTTGTTCAGATGTAGTAATTAGAATGTGTCTGTGTGAAAGGTTTTACAATAATGGAGAAGCTTATTTCGCGAGTGGAGTGACCAAAAAAAAGTTTTTGATGGTTTGCTAGTAAATTTTCCATAAAAATCTACTTTTTTTTTTGTTGTGAATGCCGGGTCACTAAAAATCCCGGGCTCAGAGAGAATCCCTCCTTCTTCTTCTCATGTTAGACCTGGCTATGTCTGTACCCTGTACAAAAAATAAGGTTATTGAAATTTTATATATTTTATACCTATGGAGTCCGACGTCTCAGGAGGGATTTAATTATATTGAAGCGTGAAATTTTAATGACTGACTAATATAATTGAGTACGATATGTTTAAAATTTTTCATGGGGTGAGGAGGTCAAAATCCAAAAATTTGCCTCTTGAGGAGCTACAAGCTCTCTTGAGGGGCTAAAAGCTGCCAAGTTAGTTTGAAACCTTTATTGGTGTAACACAAACATGTCCTGAAAATTTTAGTTTGATCTGTGGGGTGGTTCTGATGTTATGGCGTTACCAACACACGTACAAAATTTCCCATTTATTTACATCAAATTAAAAAATAGATTAGACTGGATAAGATTACCATTACAAATTTGACGTTATAAATTTTTACGTAAATCTGTACCAAGATTATTGCCGAGTCAAATCCTCCCTTAGCCTTTTCCAGTTGGAACTGTCTTGTGCTGCTTGAGAGTAGACGTTAATTTGGTAATCATCTATCTCTCAATGCAGAGAGGTCATCACCATCTTAAGAACTATCTCTTCATATTTTATGTCACTAATTTTTCCGCATAAATTAGTTCTGATATTTTCTTGTGTTACCAGACTAAGCAGATATGATGCTATGTCTAATATAAGTTCGTCGGGTTAACAGCACAATATTTCGGACCAAAAATGGGATCAAAAAGGACATTTTCTTATGAAAATATTGATATAAGATCGATTATTCAGATAACAACTTCTTTCCTTTGAAAAATGAAAACAAAATTGATTTATTTTATCGACATCAAGGAATCCGTTATTTTCTCACCAAAACCTGTTGTGTCTGTAAAGCTATACAATACATTTTTACCACACTCGTCAATTCAAAGACGAATTTGGAACAGAAAAATGTACGTAAGTAGCTTCCACAGGAAAACATACATTTTAGATTTCCGGTTCAAGCTCATACACGCCACGCCACCTGTGGTAGCTATTAAATCACGTTATCTTCTCGAAATAATTAACTGAAATCAGTTTTGTAAACTCAACAAGCTTGGTAACCTTCCTGCAAAATTGGCTTTCTTCTTTTCACTAGCTTTCGTTACCTCTTCTTTCCACTTGAGACGTTGTGTTCCCGTTACTAAATCGTTTTACAACCAATTGAATTAGAACTTCGAATAAGCCCCTCTGATTCGTCCGCTTTTGTGCTTCAGTTTTAATTTAAAATGTATTTATATCAAGACCGAGCTGTCTGTTCTGATGTTAAAGCTTGTTTTATAGTACAGCAGACGAATTAGTTACATAAAATTGTATTTTATTTTATTACAAACTTTTTTTACTCATTCGTGAGTTTGCGTTTCGTTTAGAACATTTGGAGAACCTTGAGAATATATTGGACAAATTTTTAAGCTCACGTCAAAAGAGACATGAAATGTGCGCACTGTCCCCGATTCGTATTATGTACCTACGACTTTACCCTATGTTTTTTTTCTTCAGATAAAAAAATGAAAATACACTGTTCGCATTCCAAGTGATCAGTGCGCGAACACCAAGTAGAACGATTTTCTCGTTCTTTGCAAATCTGTAATACTTGAGCGGAAATTGTGACGAAATTCTTTATTCCTCTTCCTGGCACCAGCCGCATCCGCATGGCGCGCTTAGCAATGCTGCCGCCACCAAAGCAGAAAATATGTAATCATCCGACAAAATTGTAGACGTGCGAAAGTTTGCGGTCTAAGAGTAGATTTCAAGTGAGGGAGGATTGGAGACGGATTGCGTCGCAAAATCGAAATCAGGTTAATTAGTTACGAATTGCGGTTTATAAGAAAACTTAATCTCGATATCAGCCATTAAAGGTTTTCATTGGCGGCAATCGAGTCTTCGTTTTAAACGATTCGACTGAGTGACGAATAAATCGTTAAAAAAAAAAAAAAAAGGAAAAGATTTTTCGTCGAATGAAATTGGTATGCTTCTATTTCCGTACTTTTGATAGGGTTTGAATTGATAGGTGTGCCAAAACGGGTTAAATTTTGAGAGCACTCCCACAAAATTCCGCGGTAGCTCTGGTGGAGTGGACGACATCGTAAATTAGACTTATTTTAATCGAAGGAGGCGTCGATCAGTTTTTAAAATCATAGGTTGGCCAAGTTGCCAGGCGCAGATCGATTTTGTATCAGTTTCAACTCTATGGGCCAATCACAGTGCGATGTCGAACACATTAACTACTTGCCCATCTCCGAAGATACTGAAAATTCGTGTAAATGTAGTCTGATTTAAATTTATGGATCCAACGACCAACAAAGAATGAGATAGAGGCAATGGAACCGTCGACGTCATTTGTCTTGCAGGTTGTATTTTTGTTTTTATCGTTCGAGGATATGTGTATATGATGGAGACGACACGTCACAGTTTTACCATGGAGGTGGTTGTCTTGACAACAGATGCCGCAGTGCTGGTGTACCAAACACCCCCGACCAATCAGATTCGCGGATTGTGGTAAAAGTGAGGTATTTTGTTCACCAGTGTTTACAAACAAATGCACTTGGTGATTTTTTCCTCAAATCAGATTCTTAGAGAGAAGTACACGTGGTGCTGGCAGCGCTATCCATAATTAAGAAACCAAAACCACCTTTGTGTCGTCTCCATCATATACATATATATTCTCGAAGTTTTCATCGAACTTGGCCGACATGTAGAAATTTTAAAGACTTTGGGCACCGATGGAGCGGTATTTTCAGGAGTCTGGTTCGAAGTATTGATTTACTCATATTTCAATGCGAATGACTGCGTTGGCGAGCTAATATCTGATTTCGTTTACGACAACGGGAACATTCGCCCAAGGTTTTCGAGTCGGATTGTGAAACTGAGAGGAAAACAGTATTAAGTTGTTAACGCATGGGTGCCTAACTGATAGGGTGCAGTCAATATTAATGCAAGCCTGTCCCTCTCGTAAATTTCGAATACTTATTGAAGTAATTGCTTTCAAAAGAAAACTGTAATTGGATTAATTCATTGACGAAGGCCAAATCGAAATTGTTTTCCAAAAATGAAATAAATTCCAATAGAATATTTTTTTATGAAATTATCTTTTTCGGATATGAAGGAAAACTCTTCGGGTTTCTGGAGGAAAAATTATTCTTTCAAATATTTTAAGAAAAGAAAAAATCTTATTTTTCCTTATAATTGCGATAAGGGTAAATATTTCTGAATTGTATCTTTCTTTCGCACATCTTTAGGAAACTATAAAAAATGAGAAAAACTTTTATCAGTCAATATTCCATTGCATGATATAATCGATACAAGAGAAATACCGATAGAGTTAAATGCAACATTCCTTAAAGTGTGGGTTGCCAGCTGATTTTTTTATAGTTTCCACAAGAATTAAAACTGCAAACTTTTTGGTTCTTTTTTGTTTTTTAATTTTAAATAATGGTTTTAGTTTATGTTCGTTTTTGTTTGGGCTGAATTTCGTTGCAATAAATACGTTCGATTGGAATGAGCATGTTCATCATGTCATTCTTTATGCAAAATGTTCATTTTACCCTAAGCTGGCAATTGTTTCAAGTTGGTCACTGTTCAAATAAGTTTGAAATACCTCAAGCTAAGGAGTCATACAGATAAAAACAACTCCTTTTTTTTTTCATTTTTCCTATTGGAAAAATTTTCGAACATCCATTTTGTATAAATATTTTTGTAATAATTTAAAGTTGATACAAAGCCTCCCAATTGAGAAAAAAAAAAAAGCCTTTCTCCTTTTTAACACGCTGAGAGAGCTTGTAGACTTCATGTAAAGGAGAAAATTTAAGTTTCTAAAGAAGTAACCTACCTTGCGAAAAAATATTTCCGATTGGAATTTTTCTCACCCGAAGTCCTTAGTGTCTGGAAAAACGATAATTGTAAGAAAATGTTCGACTTTTTGCGACTATACCAAATCCCTGATGCGATATTTTCATGACGAATTTATGGGGAAAAGTACCAAAGTTTTTCTATGAGCATAAAATTCGTATTTAATTTCCAATAAATTATCATCATGCTGGGGGCGTGGTATGGAAGAGTATGGTTTTTTCGGTCGTAAATTTTCCATTACCTATACTTTTCACCAGCCTAGTTCCTTCTTTCTTTCCTCTACAAGGATCTACCTATAATGGTTCCTTGGGCGATCGTAGTCAAAAGCTGAAAGCTGTTTTTTTTTTTAAATTATTATTATCGTTTGGCCGTATGTTTATGTGTGTGTTCGTGTGTGCGCGCACGCGTGTGTGTATGTGCGTGCTTTTGTGATGTGATTCTGTCGGTGCGAGTTACAGTTTTGCCTCGATATGTGCCATTCCTTTTTCATTATTGTTGTTTGTTTTATTTTCTCTGCGTTTGATTTTGCATACATATAATACCCAATCTTATTCGACTTATTCATCGGGTGGGTTGACTCTCAGAAAGAAATAAATTAGCATTCAAATTGCTGGTGATCGTCGATGTTACGCGTCACTCGTTGTAATTTTATAATTTACACGACACCATACATATGTATTTTCGAAACATCGTTTGTCCAGTATGCCGGATACATAATCAAAAATGTATCGGAGTAAATTTATCGAGCTTTTCAAATGGAAAAAAGTTCCTACAACTGAAGAAAAACATCGCACGTTCTGATAATGATCCTGCGTAAATGGATTTGCTCGAATTTAGCATGAATGCTTACATACACATGTATTATCATCTTTAAGGTAACATATTTGGGAAATGGTAAGTTCTCGCTCCTCAAAATTAACCAAAAAGTTCAAATTTGAAATTAACTTAGCATTATATGCATCAAGAATTCTTCTCTGTAAAATTTATTTTTTGCGGATTTTATTATTCTTTGAATTGAAACTTGTTTTTTATGTTGGAATTAACTACAAAAGTTGATACATACAACAAAATTTGGTGCAACGCACGATTCTTTCTCGTTTTTTTAGGTGGATTAAAAATGATACACGAAAATCGATTGTAAGAAGTAGGAAAAATTTAAAAGTTCCCGAAACAATTTTGCATAAAGATAAGAATTTTCAGGATATAAGTATGACAATAAGAGGAACAAAAATGAATAAACTTTTTGGAAAAAAAGAGGGATATTAATCGGACATAAACGAGATAAAACATTTTTAAAATAAAATGAAAATTTTCAGGAATTAATTCATTGATATTTAGGATCAAGAAAATCAAGTAAGGAATTAACATCAGTTCTTATCTTTATGCAAGAATTTGTCCATTCTAGTATTTACAAAGAGTAATAATTTTCCCAAAATAGTGGCCAAGTAAGATAATCACTGCCTCCTGCATTGTGTAGGTTTTTGGTTGTGGAGATGAAGTTTTCATGCACAAATTATTAAAAGGAATTTTTTCATTATTTTTGAAAAGTTCGTTTTACAATTTTCCAAACAGACCTACATCACCTTTTGAGAGATATATACCAGTGGTAGAATGTGCATCAAGTATAAATCATATTGAGAAGGTGGGTGCTGATTTGCTCGAGCTACGAGGGGAACTGCCCAAAATTGCTTTGCAAGCGACTGATAGCTTTCGAGTGACCGGTTGGAGATCACTTATCTTATACTTAGATATGCCAAATTTTAAGCAAACCGGTGTTCTGAGAGTCATCCATTTCCTTTGTAAGTTTGAAGAAAAAGAGTGTAGGATTACCTATGACCTAGAGATTAATGATAACTATAGGGAAGGGAGCACATTTTTTGTTGTGTCGCTTTATTTTGTGTGTTGGCTGATACACCTCGCTTCTTGTGTGTTGTTTTACTTGTCTTGCTCCGTCTGTGTCAATTGGCTAGTCAAAACTCACCTCAATACTTGACCTGTTTGATGTAGTCTTATGTCAAAATCATCGACTTATTGCACAACCAGTCCTAAAAATCGTTATTTTAGGTCGGGAAAGTTATTTAATACACTGCTCAACTTCAGACATAAGATAGTTCTGATTTAAGGTAGCGAAATTAAAAATTATTTTGAACTTTCGTGTTGTAAAAATTAAATATTTTTCATCTAATTTGAGGAAAACTTGAGACCTTTTTCGCTTCAGCTATAAAAAACAAAAAACAAAAAAACAAACAAAACACATGGTTGGGCTGTTCGTTGCTTAAATTTTATCGTTTATTCTTAGTACACGTTTAAAATTGTAACTCACGAACCGATTAAATATCCGCAGTACTCGTATGGTACAATATTTTTGCTCAGCTGAATGTAAATTTACGCCTACTTCGCTTCGTTTTGTTTTTTCTTGTGTGTTGTAGAAAATTAGTTCAGACTATTAATTTTATTAATGCTTCGAATTCGTTTGGTAACGCCTTTTCAGGATCAGACTCTTGTCGACGTTTATTACTATTTCTTCGGGATAGGCTATACTTATTTATTAATATTAAACTTTTTTTAATTTTCAATATCGTTTACTCGTTTTAATTCGCATTCGCTTTTCATGATAAAAAAAAATTTCCCATGAATGGGTGTATTATTATTGTCTCCTCAATTAGGCGAAAAACAATGTCGCTCATTTCTTATTCATTTATGTATTGCCTTAATTAATTTGACTGATATTTTAGGTACTTGATTTGGACTGTTGTGGAATACCTTGTCGTGAGAGATTCACACGCAGAAGGTAATCTACAGCTTTGCGTGTTTTGCCACTTCATTCATTAAGGTATGGGAGAGCCAAATCCAAGGTGAACAGTGGTGATTTTGTAGCCAGTTTTGTGAGCTTATATACTGAATTTAGCACACGCACACAGACACATATGTACATATACATATGATATTATATCAAAGATTACGTCATTTCTTGCTTCTGTAAGGTGATAAGAAATGACGCAGTACATTTGCTGTCAGTCTGTGACATCACTGGGATTCTTATCAGGTAATTGATTACAGCCTGTATAATGTATCTTACCTGTATGTATGTGCAGGTATGAACATACAAACGTACGTGTGTTTAATGGTTTAACATCATACAGACTTGGGCAGCGACTGTTATCAAAGGGTGCGAGGCCTTAAAACCTCATACAAGTATTGTCCGCATAATTGCATAACCACAAGTCTGACTTCGTGTTCACAAAAACCACATTACTACGAACACGTCAGTTGTCAAATTTTCTACTTGGTTATCAATGTCAGATGATTTAAACACTTTTCATTTTTATCAGGTTTTCAAAAAAAAACAACAAAAACATGTGATTATTTTTTATGGAAAAGGCCATCTACAACAAACGGCTTATTAAAGACATATAACTCAGATGGTCGATGCTCCATCCCAATGACTATGAATAATTATCAATATTAGTAACAAAAATAACGAACTATCAATATTTTATTGCTAAAACCTGATTTTCCTGGAGTTTTTTGTTTTCCAGTTTTCTCAGAAATTACTGAACCAATGTGCATCAAATTCTTATCAGACCTTGGCAGGTGGTGTTGAAATTTTTTTGATCTGTTATGATTCTGTAATCGACTCTATTACGGCGTTAACATCAATATTTATGGTTCTTGAATTCTGTTACTTTGAAAACTTATGTTACAAACTCTATTATGTATAGTATGAGGTGATGAAGTGCAGCTGTGAATCTGTCAAGGTGCTAAATAGAGTCAAATTAATTTTTTGGATCCTATATTGAAGAAAACAATTTCATGAAATTTATTTAAGTTGGAAATGAAAATAAAATTGTATTTTGTGAAACAACAATGAGTTAAAAATATTATCTCTGTCTTGGTTTAGAGTAACCTAGATAAATAGGTAAATAAGCAATATTCAATATTCAAATTTTTGTGGGTTGTTTTACAATGTTTAAGGATGATGTAGTAGAAATTTCGTTGAAATCTGTTTTTTACTTCTTGAGTTATAGTCAAAAATCTGCAACCCTGGCTGAATTTGTTTACATACAGTATTTATTGAAAACAATTTGTCTCTCCATAGGAGCAATGTTCAATGATGGAATTATGATAATTTACTTAATATTTGAGAATTGTCTACTTCTAATTTCATGTAGATCCATTCGTTGGTTCATGAGTTTTAGTTAAAAATCCAGAACTCTGATTAATCTTGCTCAAATACAACATCTTGCAAATGCATATTTTTCTGAATAAAGTATTACTCAACAGTGAAATTTTCAGATGTTCATCAATATTTGAGAATAATATAGATGCGACTTCATGAAGATCTAGTCATTCCTTCCTCAGTTATTCTCAAAAATACTTAAAATCGCCTGAAATAATTCATCAATGATTAGAGCTGATAAGAGTAGAATAACAGGGTACTATAAAAAATTTCAAGAACACTAATTTCACAGTATTCTAACAGAATGCTGAGTTTACAACAGAACTTTCATAGCACCATAACAAAATGTCAAAAATTTCAAGAACACCCACCCTAGTAATATATAAGGAATACTTTTCATCAAAACTTCAGCCCTATCCATTTTATAATTTTCTCAAAACCATGAACATGAAATTTTTACCAACAATTTTTCTTCTTCAGTTTTCTTAGAAAATACTGAACTAATAAACACCAAACTTATATCAGACTTTATCTTCATATGGACAACCTATTGTGAAAACTTCAGTTCGATCCCTTTTTTCGTTTTCTCAAATTCTTGAAAAAATTACTTTTCCTAGAATTTTTTGTTTTTCAATTTTTTTGGAAACTACTCTATCTATAAGCACCGAACTTCTTTCAAACTTTATCTCTAATAAAAACTATCTCTTGTGAAATAGTTTTCTCAAAACTGTGAACATAAAATTTTAGGCAATAATTTTTCATCGGATTCTGTTATAGAATTTGTTTATTGAATTTGAAATTTAGAATTTGGATTTTGAATTAGAAATATGGTTTTTTACATTTTAGTATATTATAAGGTAGTTATCGACTATGGCACTCATCCCAGATTTACTTCGTGAACTAGGTACTATACATTTATACATGAACAAAAATTGGGTCAAAACAGGAAAATCGTACTAATTGTTCTTTATTCTCGTGGAGAGGATAAAATCATCATCCCCGCTCCTAACCTTTTTGTGAGGTCAATTTTAATGACTCATTTGCAAGCAAACTGGGTGAAAAGCAACCAACATATTTTTAGGAGAAAAGTAAGAACCCTCAGAATAACGATCCTGAAAAAATTTAGAAACTTGATCTACACTACATAAAGGTCATTGAGACTATGACCAGAGCTGGTTTTAATTACTTTGCTGCCCCGGGTTGTAACATTACGGCGGCATTTTTTTCAAACTCCACTCCCACAACTAGTAACTGTTGTTTTTTGTATTTTTTGGCTGTAAATGTCGTTGGCCCAAACATTTTGTCGCCCTGGACTTCAGCCCACGTAGACTTGGAAGTAAAACTGATTCTGAAATGTGTAAGTACAGCATCGCAAATGAATACAAAGTAATAAATGAATATGTGATAATGAATGAGAAAAAAGTAAAAAAAAAGGAAAAATTAATAAATAATTACAAAGTCTTAAATGAATGCAACGTAACAAATGAACACATAGTAATATATGAGTACAAAGTAACAAATTACAGAGTAATAAGTATGTATGTATGTATGTACGTATGAATGTGAGTATGAGGGTATGTATGTATGTAACCGCGTTCTGAAGAACTAGACCAACAGTGTTATTAAAATTTACAGGAAAGGAGTTTTTGGGTACGAAAATACGATCTAGGTAGGTTCCTAAGTTTTAGAGAATTCGTTGAACAGAAATATGAGTATGAGTATCTTCATCTATTCATCAGCTCAGTAAGCTATAACAACGAATGATGAAAAATTCGCTTGGCTAAAAGTAAGGATAGGTATGATTTTATTTTATTAGCGAATTTTGCTAGGACTAAGCTGCGTATGATTATGAGTAATGAGTTTAATATTTCAATCTTAATTTTATTCTCGAAATATGTTAAAAATACACAATTCTGAAATTCCCCAGGTTGAATTAAGTTAACAAAATTTTTTCCAATTTCCACATTCGAGTAAACTCGGTCAACCAGGTACTATATACGTATGTATTGCCCAAAATTTATGTTCACGATTTTAAGAAAACTACAAAAAGGATAGTGCTGAAATTTTCACGAAATGTGGTTTTTATGTAAAATCAGGTATGATAGAAGTTTAGTGTCTACTGTTTTGGTAGTTGACAATATAAACGCAGAACAAAAAATTTTATTGAAGAAGAGGAAGTCGCTTGTTTTGCATGAAGTATATTTTCCGTATTTACGGCGCAAGCGATTATTTTACTTATTTTATTCAGAATTGTAAGAATGAAATTTCGATTAATCGATATATGTGTTAAATATCGATAACTTTCGATAGTTTTTTGCAATTTTTTCACTTGTTTGGAGTTGAAGATTGTCTGTTGTGTAGATTCAAATTGGCAAACTGGGTTTTTTAACAAAATACCTATTGCTGAAATAGAATTTTTTTTTTTTTTTTGTTTATATGTGTAGGTACATTTGTGTAATCAGTAAACACGAATTAGTTCGATTTGACTATGTTCGATATGGTAAAAAAGTGAAGATAAGCAAGATTTCTATATTGATCAGTGGCGTACTGACAGTGGAGCAAGCGGAACAGTCGCCGCAGAGCGCCAGGATGAAGGAGGTGAAAAGTTTTCAAATCACCTACTCCTCCCCGCAACAGATCACTTCAATGTGAAAATTGTGATTTGTTGTAATGGTGAGGAGAGCGAAGAGTTGTGTTTGCTCCAAGGCGTTCCAAACCTTGCCACTGTACTAATATTGACAAAGTATGAAATCAAATGCTTCTTCCTTCGTTCTGTCAAGAAGCTCTCCAATGAAAAATTTTGATTGTTAAAAACAATTCTTGAGAAGGTTTTTTCAATCAATCGGTAAAAACACTTTGGGAATAAAGTTTTCTGGGTAATAGTGAATAAACCCCTTGGCAAATAAACATTCTGACCTGTTTTAGTGAATATTTTTTGTTATTTGCTTGAACGTTCGATGAAGAGGTTCGTAGAACTCGGAAAATAAATCCTGCCAGGCTTTGTTTCCTTCACTTTCAAAAAATAATGAGGTGGCGTAAGGAAAAGGAAGTTATTCCGAGCTTCTTATCAAATGCTTCACGCTTCGAGTGGTCTTCAAGAACTTTCAGGGTCGAAGGAGAAAGAAAACTTTTCCCACGCTACTGGTCCCCATTTCGGTCGCCGTTGTTTATCCTTATACTATTTGTGTACGTCTCTTTTTTTTTCTTCCTTCAACATTTTAGCTCGTGTTTTTGGCACGATATCCAGGATTTTGTAATTTATACTCGACTGAATACAAAATAAAATTTATTGGACAAAGCTTGGAAAATGTGAAATTTTTGGTTTTCTTCCCGAATTTAACATTTTTAGCCAAAATGTAAAATGAAAATCGGAAATATTGTAGTTTTTTCATTTGTTCACCATTTTTTAGTTTTGCCACGAGAAATTTGGGCACTAATAGGTTTATTGAATTTTTTCTAGAATGGTGTCTTTATTTTAAAACATTTGGAAAATTTCATTTAGGACTGAATCAGTAACGTAATTTTATTTTAACATAATGAAGAATAATGACAAAACTATTTTCTCTCTTCATTTATATTGCCTACAAACTCTGAAACGCCGCTCCGCAACCCTTTGGCTTGTGCCAGCTTTGGATTTTTTCTGGTAACACTGTAGAATTCATAGTATCGGAGAAGATAACGAACATTTTTTTTTCGTGTCTGTGTGGGTAGTGATGCATAATTTTGTGAAATAATTAACGACTTGTATGTTTATTAGAGTGATGACAAGTGAGTAAATTGTTTTGGTAAATGAATAGAACAAAAACTGTGAAATATCTGGCCTGTTTGAGATGGAGAATGGTTTCAAAGTTCTTTCTCCAAATTTAAATCATCACCACTGTTTCTCACGTCGTTCTTGTCTATTATTTTACTAAGTTTACCATCAATTCAGAAACTTTAAATCAAAGTTTAGTGTGGTGCTTTTGATGTGCAAACATCTTAGCACTCAGTCTACTCTCTATTGGGAGCTAAAACAAGGATTATGATGGTAGCTCGTGTGTTTTACAAGTTACAAACTTACAATATTGTAACTGTTGGCCTGTAGGTGTGTGGTTGTATTCAGGGGGGTAAATTCCCTGTGAATTGAAGCCATCTCCTTCGAGATATCACATTTTTTATGAATCTACTTGATTAGGTTACCGATGCCAGAGTTATTTCCATTTGTAGGTAATTTGCAAAATAGATAATCTAATTTCTTCCACCCAGGTAATCGTGAAAATCGGTGTCAAAACGAATTACCTGTATCGAATTTACTGGATTCACAATACTGTCTTCAGATAACTTTAGATTCACGAGACCAACAGACTGAATCATACTCAAATAACCTTTGTTCATTTTATGGTTTTAGAATGATGGCACTGTTCTACAACATTTTTGATATAGGACTACTTGGTGTCCATTAGTGGTGCGAAATATCGATGTTTTTCCCATATGTATCTAATTTCCTACTAATAAATGATTAATATAATGAGAAATTGACTACATATCTGTTTTTAATGATAAAATCTGTCAAATTCATAAAAATTAAACTCACAAACTCTGGCACAATTGTGTTGAAATATTTCAATTTCATTGTAACTTCGAAATTTTGGCGGTAAAACGTGACTAAAATTACGAGAAGACTCCGATTTAATGAATAGTAAACTCGTCCGAATACGTGAAGAAGTCGATTATTTCTTTTGACATTTAATTTCACGTTCCGCAGCTTTTGTGGTTTTTCACAGCCACGTAAGGCAAAAAGTAAAGAAATAGAATGCCTAATAGGTTTTGTTATTTTGATTTAACTTATAGTGAATTAATTTCTACTGTGATCACCTGGTTAGATAAACGTAATACCGTTTTTTTAGCTCGTTTTTAAAAAAACAATTTTTTCAATCAACTCAATCTTCTCGGGCTACTTAAGTGCAGTGTTCCTTGAAATTATTTTGTCATCCCAGTCATGGAAAGACCAATTACACTATCTGGCTTCGACTTAGGCCTATGCATTTTTCTATTATTTTATTTGGGGAATTACTCCCGTGACATGTATAAATGACTTGATTCAGCCTTTCAAATTAATTACATATACCTACCTTTTCATAGCATCATTGAATACCAAATTTCAGTTAGGCCTAGTTGCTGATTTTATCCTCCAAATTGACTTCCATGTAAGATTATGCTTTTCACATTTAGTTACTTTAATTTTTCAAGTGCCTTTTTCTCACTCCGCGTTTTTCTCATTAAACGCTAATCCTGTTTGAAACGATTATTGATGACCAAATTTGTCTTATTTCGTAGATTCTGGTCTAAGAAAATTTTGTTACAGGTCAATTTTACCATTTTTCTTCAAACCAGTGTAATACATCCTTCACTTTCGGTGTCCCGACACAATTTTTCACAGTTTTTCTTCAGTTCCATGGTGATAAAATGATTGTTTTTCTCGCGAGACCGTTCCACGTCATTAAATTTTCTCTGATGACATGTTTCCTCGTTTAAGTTCTTCGCATCGCAATGTCCATAGTATGTTGGTGGCGAAGAACCTGAGTCATAATTTTTCATTGTGAAAATCGTTTCGACATCCCATCGAGCGATGGATAAAGGGAAGTGAAAGCTGAACGAGAGAGCTAAAGGAAGATAAAAATAAAAAATAAAAAACAAGCGCAGCAAGCCCATGTTAGAAAATGTAGTTTATCTTAAACGAAAGGAAACTAGGTAAATAAATCTCTTATCTCTGTCTGTGTATATTATGAAATACTAAAGGCTAAAAACGGCTGGAAACACTATCACTCCACAACCACTGGACCTATTTGCATGAGATTTTCCAGAGAAAATTTTATTATTCTTAGGAAGGTTTATTTCCATCAAGGAAGCCCTTAGACCCCTACGGATGAAGTTACCAATTTTATCATCTGTGAAAACAGAAAACGGACAAAACATTTCTTGAATTAAACGAAAAGAGTAGAAAAGGAAACTGAAAAAAGTCAATTATTTGACCCTTTTCCGGAGCACAAAAATGAGTTTAAGATAATTTTTTTATAGGTTAAAAAATTGTGTGACACATCACCGGGTGTATCTTTTGATCTGGTCCAATTTTTGAATGAAACTTCTGTTTGAAACATTAAGGGCTAGAAAAAGGTTTTTAAAATGAGAGAAGAAGGCAAACGCAGATAAATAGACACTGCCCGAATGAAGCTGCGGGCAATAGCTCGTATAATATATACCTATCATATAATATATATTACATACGTACATATAAATTTCAGCTAATAGTACCAAAAGTTTCCAATTGTCATGAAACAAAAAATGAACCTGCCCTCATCCATGAGTCTTAATATTAAATCAGTTTTAATATGTAAATTTTATTCGAAACCTACATAAAAGAATGTACAATAATTGTACGTCGCGTCGTTCAAAATGTCGAACGAAGGCAAAAATTATTACAAACAAAAACAAAGCAGAAAAAAACGTTGCTTTTAGTCGACAAAATTTATGTCCTGAAAACTCCCCGTTGTTTATTTGGCTTTGGAAAATTGATATTAACATTATCAATTTTGTAAACACTGGTGTTTGTTTAGAGGAAACAAATATCTTAATTCCAGTTCGGGTGTCATTAATTTCTTTTTTACCCTATTATTTTTTGTAAAAATGTTGGAATAGAAATTTTCGTCCTGTGCTCAACAATAATTTGGCTAATAAGAAAATGAGATAGAAATTCTCTAAACATGTTACCATACACAGTCTGTATGTGACATACTGAGTCCTTTGGCTTCCACGTTTTGCTCAAATAATCCTTAGTCTATATTTACGCAATGAAAAAATTAAGTACAACTCAAGTAGTTTTTTGTTATCAGTGATAAGCAAAATTGATCTGAGTCTTGTGAAAATTGCAAAACTAAAAATTAAGACTTATGCGGCTATGCAGAAACATGACCAAAATTGATCATAGAAACAGTGGCATAATTGAAAATTTTGAACCTCATGCAAAAGTTTTTAGGGCCCCATCTTCAAGTTTTGAAAAAAAATTTAAGGTAAGTCATCTTCTTCACAGTATTCAGTCATATCAGATTGGGGTCTGAGTATGCCATAAGAAAATTTTTTTATTTTTAATAATTAGAACGTAATTTGAAGATACTAGTATTATGGACAATTGAAATTGTACTTCCTTATTCGTTCACTGAAAATATCATCTATTTGGAGAATGTAATTTCTGCTCCTCTCTAGATTTTTAGCTATAAATGGAATTCGATAGACTATTTTTGTGGTTTGTGTGTTTTTGATGGTTTGTATACAGTTAGATGAATTTTTGGAGTTTCTTTTGTAATTTAATAGCACCTCTACTCTTTCTTTTCAAACTTAATTTTCTTTGCTGTTGTTTTGCACATATTTTTCTCATCTCCCCTTTTAGTCAATATATTTTTCAAATTCGATTCTTCCTTTTGTCTAGACGACAATGTATTTAAATTCTTTTCCATGGGGCCAAATAATTTGCAATATCGGAATTTTTGTCACCTCCATCCACCTGTTCATCCTTCTAAAATGATAATAAATTCCTTTAAAGAGACAATTGATGACACCAGCCAAATTCTTTCGTTGGTGGGCGCCAGTCGATTTCTTTGAAGTTAATTTAGTATTATCCACTACTTTCCTTTCATTCATCATAATTTCGTATTTCCAGGTATTTTTTGACAATTGTAAGATAGAAGCAATTTCAATTATTTCCTTTGTCAGCAAATTTGTCTTTTCTTTCTTTATCTAACTCGAACTTTTTGTCTGTATTCTATTTAAATTTATTTTCTTAATGAAGACTTCATTCATTACCTTTGATTCCTTTATTTTTCTTGTTCAGTTCATTGTCTTCAACCTTGTTTCAAGTTACTTATTTGTCCTTTTTATTAAAGTAATCCTATTAATATTATAAGTGAGTAATATGGTTTGTAACCCATTCACACCAAAACTACTGGACTGATACAAATGAAACTTAGTATGTACGTAGAGTATCTCCTGGCATGGCATTTAGGCTAAGTTGTATATCAAAAACTTGAACAGTTTTTAAACAAAAGTCCGAAAACCAAAATCTGGATTATAGAAAACTCTTTAGACATGCACATAAAAATGTAAAAATGGTTGCCTAACCTCCTAGGTATTAGGCATCTTGAAGAAACTATTGGTATATGCTTAATTATATGTAAGAAATAAAATTGTGGACAAAGCCCTAATGGGTAATGCTAGTAATAGATTAAATTATTATGACTACTTTTTGGTTCGGTGTAATTTTGTGAATATGTTTTGATTTCTCCCTCTGTTTGGGTTGAAATAATGAATGGTTAGATTGAGTTAATATGATGTAGATGGAGTTAAGGGTAAAATTCATGTTGTTGTAAAAAAGGTGGTTAAAAGAAAGCACGTGTGAGACACGATCAGAAACCTGTTTCCAGAATTCCGGCTTATCTTGACTATAAATTTATTTTTCGTTTAAAAACGTATAGTTACTAATAAATTGGCGAGAGTGAAAAATGTGGCGAAAAATGTGTGATAGGATACCTATTTATTTATAATTCTGTCTTCGACAGATACGCGCCCCCTATAGTATACCACAAGATCCTAATGAAAAATAATACAATCGGGGCCCCTTTTGGCTCAGGGCCCTCTCGCATTGTAGGATCTTCTGATTGTCCATTATGCCACTGTAAGGAAGACCAAAGCTAGACTCGACTGTGCAAAACTAAGTCCAAAACCAAGATTTCACTATATGTATATCACAAAACTGAAGAAAAAATATGAACGAATTTTTTAATAAACGAATCTTGCTAATTGAATAATTTGAAATATTTTACTGTTTACATTTTATTCTCCTTTGCCAGTTCTATTATTCACTAGTATTTGTATCAAGTTGAATTTTTTTATATGTTTTTATAGGGCATGAATGGTTGGCATAATTTTGTCATCAATTACAGAAAAAATATTCTAAGCACGACGGACTGCGTGCATGGCCGAAAGCAAAACCAAGATTTGATTCTAGAGGTTCGAAAAGTTATTGTTTTCAGGCCAAGCCTCATTCTTTAGTGTGAGATTTACTTGTTTTTGTCTCTTAGCTTTTAAAGCATAGAACAGTTAATAAAGGACAAAAAATAACTACATGAAAAGTTATGAAGAATTTTCAATTCGCAGTGGTTACCTGCTGTTTAACTTACGCTCTTCGCATCTGAGTTAATTTGAAGGTATAATATTCGTTGTGAGAATTGTTATGTTTCCAATTTATATCTCGTCATTTCCAACTGAACTCGTCCGTTGTTCACCTGTAGTTACGAATGAAAAAATGTATTTTTATTGACTCTTGAGTTTATCGTAGGTCATGAATCAAAAAATACAAAATGTTGGAAACACTTCTTATGGAATACATTTTTAATTTCAAAAGGAAATCATTAATGGGGTACAAAGAGGAGACGGAAAACTTTTTTTTTTTAATTTTTTTATCAGTTTTAGATTAACATTTCGAAGGCGACGGAAATTGATCGGTCTAGTTTTTAGGTTATGAATTACGTTACGAGACCTGCGTTTCTCAAATCGATTCCGTGTAAGGTGAAAAGAAAATTTCAAGTTTAATTTAGAAAGCGCTCAAAAGGAAAAAGCTACCGGTAACTTATTATTGTGAGCTAAGCTGCTAACTCGAAAGAGCTGCGAATTAGAAATTTCTATGGGAATACGCACGTGTTCCTCTTATAGTTTTTCTTTTCTCCTCGGCAGTTTTCTCTTCTTTGTGGGTACACAACAGGTCAGAACAAATAAATTTCTTCTTACATTGTTCCCAAAACGAAAAGAAGTGGTACCGCATCCTATTCAAGACGCTTCTTTCGAAATTCTGTTCAAAGTTCGAATGTGGCTATAATATGCCATAGAAATGAACCTATAGGGCTTCTCAGTGAAATTAAGAAAATGAAACAAAGTAAGTAAAAAACGGAGGGAATTGATAAAATAATTTTTCGCTCTAATTCAAGACAAGTTATTCGCAAATTGAACGACCTATTTTATTTATTTATGATGTCATTTTTTCTTTTACTTATAGGTACCAACCTACCCTCTTTGTAATGAGATTTTGTTTTTAACATTTATTTGGGCATTAGTTCATAATATGATTTAGTATACAACCCAACGTCTTGGATAAGTATAATGATTTAAGAGGCTACCGTATTAAATTACCTATATCCTATCCTATACTATCCTATAATTATATGTATGTATGTAAACACGTTCTGACTAACTTGAATAACAGTGTCGTTGAAGTTCACAAACTAGGGGTTTTTGGGTGTGAAAAAACGATTTAGATAGATCCAAAGTTTGATAAAATTCGTTGAACAAAAAAATATGAATATCACAATCTATCCATCAGTACTATCAGTAGTTACCTACTAATGGATAACAGTTAACGATGAAAAATTCGACTAAAACGAACGTTTCTTTTTAAATTTGCAATCTGCTTATCATTGAATTTTATGATTAACGTTAAACACAACGGATGCAAAATATCGCATATTGAATCTTAAATCTCGATAGTTGATAGTCTGGTAACAGCTTCTTTATTGAATTAATGAATTTTGATATTGATATTGTAATATGGTTCGTAAGTATATAGTACTTACATAGTAACCTGCTAGGTACTTGTTTATATAGCAGTTTTTTTACGCACCTATCTTTTCTTTCAGTATTTTTATTTTAATTTTTATTTATTTTTCATATTTTCAAATGCTACCATAAGTTTTTTATTCATCCACTCGAGCAAAGCTCTGTGAACCAGGTACTAGTAGAGGATTTGATGAAGAAGTATTCAATAGTTTCTGAGAACAATTGTGTTAAAAATTGAAACTCAGTTAAAATTATGCTTTAAGGTTACCTACGTTTGGTGGAAGATAATAATTGAATGCGGGGTCAGTTGCGCGTGAAGACGAAATGTTGTCTTAGCTTCTGAACAATTTTAACTAAATTTAAATTTTCAACCCTGTTTTTCCTATAAACTACCGATTTTTTACAGAAAATGAAGTACAAGATACATTTTTGACATCGCTATGTCTCTAGCCTGGGGGCTAGTCAAATATTCGTAACGTTGTATTTGGAACACCGTTTTGTGTCACAACTTTTTGATAGTTTTCAAACATGAAGATGATCGTATGTCTTTCCCCACGAGAGAAAGATTTTTTTGTGTATTTTACACCCTAGGGTTAAAAAAACGATTCAGCTATTCAAAAGGTGGAAAATCGCTTTTTTCCTTTTCCGAAATGTTGATAAAACTTTCGAAGTTACCAAGGTGAAAATACCTAAAGTAAATATGTAGCTAGTAGGTACCTACACTCCGATATCAAATTTTTTTCATTTTTGTCAATTTTTAGAGAAGTTTGTTTAGATTTTTATGAGTTGAAACAAAAAGAATTACTCGGCATTTTTGAAGAGGAAATTTTTCGGTTTTTCGACTTCAAAAATCGATCTTGCAAGCTATGCTGTGTAACCTTGGGACACCTTGTGTAGTTATCATAATTTGAAGTAGGCGCATTGATATAGTAAGTAGATAATATAAATAATTGAGCTGGTAGTAGTTAAACTCCGGAATTATTCTGAGAGAAAATTAATCTTAGACATGGTCATTGTACCTATTTTCCTCGAGACTTACAACACACCTATTATAGAAAGACCAACATTACCATAGGCTTCGTTTTAACCCTACCTTTGCTAATCTCTACTCTAGGAAAACCAATTTTCTATTTTATAACCACCTCTCACCTGAAATGAGAGAAGGTTGTATCCTGAGACTGATTATGCATCACTATAGTCAAGTTTGTAAATATTCGTCTGTATTTGGCTATGGGCTAATTGCAACGTCATTTTAATACAAATTTGACCGTTGAACAAGTTTTTTTCTTTTTGAAGCGACACAATATTTGTTCAATCTATATAAGGGTGTTAGGTTCAGATCGAAACTCAGTTATTCAATAAATTTTACGACAATTTGTATTTTATACAAGAATCCTGCGACTGCTGAAACTTTATACAAGGATGAAACAATTTTTCGACAGAAGCCAAGGCATTGTAAAAGTCAATATTAGGAAATTATTTTGTGGCTTTTATTAATTTCTCACTTTTTACCGAGTCGATGGATGAGTTAAGCAGCTACGCTAAATCAAATTGCGAACACCAGGTAAATTGTTCGCACAGCATCTAGTGCTTACAAAGTGTGAAAAAATGTCAAGCTCCTAATCTGTATTTGAAAGCTTCATAAATTTTTGGTACCATATTCGTTGAATTAACATTTTTTTCAAGTTGAAAAGAAAGAAGAATATGCTATCAACTTTTTAATCTTTAATTTATTAAATCTTCAGTTCGCACCTCTCTATGATTTGTAGTTCAAGGTTTGAAGAGAATTCGATGCCTTTCTACGAAAGGATAACCGAAAATATTTTCATCGATACCTACCCACTTTAATAAAAACGTGAAGAAAAACAGAAGAAAAAGAAACCAAAAAAGGATTAGTTTGCCCTTTTTCCTAACGTTATAGGTACTGTTTTCTCCCTAATTTTGTTTTCGTTTTTTTTTTTTTTTTTTATTTCTGTGAATTTTTTGGGACGTGTTCTTGGCTACTCTCCAGCGTATATTGGTGGAAAAAAGTTAATCATTTAGAAAGGACACGAATCAGAAAAAATCCAAAACTGTATCCTGTTTTTGACCTATTTGTTTACCCGTGATAGGCAATGGTAATGTTAAGAAAAATTTTTATAGAAGTCACGTTTCCCTTGTGGGGGTATGACATTAAATATATTTATCAGTATTCAACGCGTCAAACTAAGTTTTCGTACTGAAAATATCTTAGATCCGCTCGATGTGCCATTGTAATAAAATAAACGGATTGGGTTTAAAAATACGAAATTTTCAATAAAGCCGTTTCTTGTCGCCTCAAACTAATAAGGACGTCAAGTACCAGTAATTTTTATTTTTCAGTAAAGAATATGCTAGGAAAATTTGAACGATCTGGTAATGCAAGTTATGACTACACGCTAAGAACGTGTGAAATTTTTACCGAGGAACAAAGGGTACCGATAATTTTTCTGATCATTCGATTCTCAATAGATATCGATCAATGTCGATTTATTATTTACTTTTGCTCAGAAATTATGTTCATTTATTTCACTTTTCGCCGCGGAGTGGAAAATATGTATACCTAGAATAGATTTAAAATAGACAAAATATGTTGGTCAATGTAACGTCGTTTTTGAAACAAAAATCTGTTACTTTTTGTGAAGAAGGAGGAGCAAGCGCTACTTATTCGCCCTTTAATGAGCCTGTTTTTTTGATCAGAAGAAAAATGAACTAAATGAAAGACATAAATGATAGTAGGTACCCCAGTTAAAGATCTATTTTCTCAATATTCTGCTGGGAAATTTAGGTAAGAAAATTATGCGAATTTTCAATGCACACTGTCATAGTTTGACGATTCATTACGAATAAATCTCGTTTTTTGTAACTACCAAAAATTGACCGAGAATTTCACGTAGCTTTTTGAAAGTTTTTGGACGAAAACAAATCAATTTCATGAAAATCTATTAAAAAAAAAGATGTTTGGCGGACTGAGAACTAGTCCAAAAATAATGTCGTTTTCTAGTCATTTTTTTAGGCTGACTCGAAATAGCAGCTATTTTTCGTTGAAATTTCGAGTCTGTTTTACAATCGATCTTGTATCGTCTTAAAATCGACGACAGATTTGGTTTATCGGTTTAATTCTGGTTAACATTGAACATGATGATTTAAAAAACTACAATTCTTGGCCATAGCTTTCGTAAAACCGAAGTCAGATGCTTCACTCCTTTGGATTATCAAGCTACAGCTCCGAAGACTTGATACTTTGTCATTCAAATTAAAAAAAAAACAAAAACTAAAAAGGTGAAAATGATAAAAATATAGAAATTCACTACCTATTTACTTTGAGTGGCTTAAACATTTTTTGACAGTAGTCATTCATTATTTTTAGGATAGGTAATTTAATGCTATTCCTCCATTTTATTGCGATTACAGTGAAGTTTGCGAACTTATATGCTGTGAAAAATTTTTCTTATTCTGAATCTGGCGAAAAAAGTTGGTAGACTGTGTTTAGACGCAGCCTATATTTAGTTTTTCAGTGGATACGTTTTCGGAGTGCACGTCAAAGGCTAGAAAACATCATAGTTAAGAGTTTAAACAAATCTATTTAACGGATATGGTTAAAATTTTCACGAAACATAGCCCTCACACAGAACTAGTTCTGAAAAAAATTTAATGCCTGTTGGTTCGGAAGTTTCAAATAAATTCGAAACAGTGTTCTATGATTCTGAGAAATCTAAGAAATGGATTGAGCTAAAATTTTGGCGAATGGTGCAAAGACTTTAAATGATGAATAAATTAGTAAACTTTGTTTTCTAGCGAAGTGAAGCTGCCCTGTGCCCTATTGTTTCTTTTTTTGTTTTTTTGTAAAGAAAAGATTTCCATTCATCTCTTTTTTTATACCAATTTTTTTCCTATCGCGTTGAAAAATGACAATTATAGGTGTAGGATGCGCAGGCGTACAACTACAAACATCGACCTTATATCTATGGCGCTAGCTTGTATTAAAATTAGACGACTAATTTGGAGTGGTTGCCAGTGTGCCAAAAGATTCTTTTTTCCCACATACGTGGGAACTGGCCAGACAACTGATCGGTAAGTGTGAAGCACACCCATCCGTTACCAATCAGAAGTCGCCACAATAGGCTAATTATTATTTATCATTAATTTACTTAGCCGTTTAATTTTTCCTGTTTTTTCCCTCTTTCTTTCCCCCTTGCTCTTCTCCTTCTCTTTACATTTTGTGTTTGTTTTTAGATTATAGATTTGGTTACAGTTATTGTCAACTGAATAGACGTATTCACTGTCAATAAGACCATAACTTACTATTATTTTACCTAATGAATTCCTTTTTTTTTTTTTTTTTGACATTGACATCGAAAGTGGCCATCTTCATTGTAAGTTTGTGTGCGTTTTAGCATTTTAAAACCATTTGAAATATTCAAACAACAACAACTCGGAGGAATACTTGAGACATATATATTCCTACAAAAAAAAAAGCTAAAGAAAAATCAGTGAGAATACCACGAAGAAAATGAAAATTAAAGAAATACGAAAACAGAACGTTAATTGTTGCATACTAAGGTAGTTCAAGTTTTTTAGTGAAGTTGGTTTTGTATAAAAAAAATGGGATTCAGTGCCTTTGCGCCAGAGGGCTGAATCAATTAGTACTGGTTTTTCCATCCTCAGATTAAGAGCTCAGTTAGTTTAACTGGCAGATCACGCTAAGAATTAAATAGAATTTTAACACTAGCTGACTATTAAATTTCTTAGTTGGTTACTGAAAAACTGGCCCTCAAGGTGGTACACATTGCTATTTTTGTGACTGGTAACACTACAATTCGTTGTTTCGGTGGAAATAATAAAATTTGTTTTTTTTGTTAGTGTACGTGTGTTGAATATAGTCATATACATATGCACTCTAACAAATTTTTCTTACTTCCCTCTTTCCTTCTTTAAAATTTGCTCCAAAAGTTTCACCGAACTTCGTGCCAGCGGCCTTCACCTTTCAGTTTTTACCCCTGTAGTGAAAACAGAAATGTGTACCACATTAAAAAATAATGATTCATGATCATTATTGGTATCATTCAAAATAATAAAATTCAAATACTTTAAAAATATAATTTATTCTCGATTGAAAACAGAACCTATTGGACGCCTCGCCTCTATGTCATCTTCATTTTATTTTTTGCGATAAATTTATATTCTCTTCTGTTTTCAGTCAACAAAAAATTAGAAAAAAATGTAAATTTAATAAGATATTCACTTT
The DNA here is from genome assembly GCA_011428145.1 of Ericerus pela. NCBI lineage: Eukaryota > Metazoa > Arthropoda > Insecta > Hemiptera > Coccidae > Ericerus > Ericerus pela. The sequence goes on along the minus strand of WOFM01000588.1, from coordinate 150,500 downwards.
TTTTTTGTTCCTTTGTAATCATTTTCAATGTACGAAGATCTTCATAGACACAGTGAAACATGTTAATTTTTTTTATTCTTTTCTCTTTCATCCCCCATTTTAACTTCTAAGCCCCTTTCTGTACGTTCGGTTTCGATTTTGATTTCAAATTTTCGATTTGATACACTGTATCGTCGAATAACCAGACGAATTCATGTCAACGAGTTTCAGTTTAAAATTCTGTAGTTATTTCTTCCTAACTTCAATAAAAATGAGGTTATCACTTCTTATTGGTAAATATTTATGTTTTTTATTTAAATTTTTTAAATATTTGTTCCAGCATAACTTCTTGCTTTGGACACATATTTTGATGAATTTTTTTTTTTTAAATGCTACAGAGTTACCCTATAGTGGTCTCTTTCAATTTTTCATAGACTAGATGTGTCACTTTTTTACTAATCTTTAAGAAACTGTTTTGAAGAAAAATTGCGGCAAATGCGAATACAAATGAGTTGAAAAAGAATTTAAAAAATGTTTATGAAAAAATTGGCTTCGAAGAGATGGATAACTATTTAATAAACACTTCCTCTGCAAGATCTAATAGAATAAATTATAAGGAGACGATAAACTATTAGGCTAAATTAAAAATTTAAAAAAAAAAAGTGCTGAACGGAGAAAAATGGCCCTTTTCAAAATTTCTTCAGTATGATTCGGGGATTGTAATTATTGAAGTCAGCCACTTAAAAAACTTTATCCTAAAATTAAACGGAATTGTATATAAGCCTTCATGATAAAGGAAAAGAACGCTAATTTCGATAATTTCATTCCTTGGATCTTACTGAAAAAAAGTTTTAAAGAATAATTTTTCTCTCCTAGTTCATTTTTATTTTTGAAAATAATTTTTAATTTAGCTTGTAATTAATGCAATGATATAGTTGACTTTCATCGCCGGTAGGGTAACATTTCGTCGCAATAAATATTCGTAGGATTCTTACTTTAACATTATGACTGTTGTATTATCACGTCTCATCACACGCTCTGCTACTCAGTTCTCTACTTTTGCGACCAGAATATTCGCGACCACTTGACTCATTTTCTCTCTGTAGTTTATCCGGTATCATAGAATAATGGGGAGATTTTTTTGCCAAAAACTGCGAGTTTCATCGTTCGAATCGCATGTGTTCAAACATCGATGAAAAAACTTTATTTACTTTCAAGCTTGACCTCTCGAAATGAGTTTAATGTGTGTAGGTAGCCTTCTGATTGGCAACGTTTGGTTCTCACCCATTATTTGCCCTTCTTCGTGTCCCTGCCGAAGTTTTAATCTATCGAAACCCTTGCAAAAGTTATTTTTGTTTGTATCGTCGATTTTTCAACCGAAAACATTTTTGACATTATGTTTACAGTTCGACGTCACCCTTGAGCTGAAATTCGAGTTCGCTTTATTAAAAAAAAAAATAAAAAAATAAAAAAAAAATTAAAAAATTAAAAAAATTGAGAAAAAGAAAAAAAAAGAAAAAGAAAAGAAAAACACGTTTGTTTTGCACATTCGCTTATGGTACTATCGAATAATCATCCTGCTGCTCTTTCCATTCCTCTACAAGGAATTAATTTTCGAACTCGAAAATTACGCACCGATCTCAACTTACTCTCTCGATTAGTCGCTATTAATTTCGTGAAAAGAGAAAATTCGAAGCCGAATTATCGAGAAGAATTTTCGTCGGTGAACTTTCTATCGTTACGTTTTCCCCCACCCCGAACTTCGTTGGTATTTTTCCGCAGCTTTTAATTTACGACCTGTCTTTTCTGCTTTATAAATTTTCCCGGAATGACTAATCTGGGTTGGTTTTTTTGTTTTTGTGCCGCCTTATAGGCTACTCCAATGCGAGAACAACGACTACAGGTTGCACGACGGTTGCATTTTAATTTTTGCTTTCGCAACGATATTCGGATTTTTTTCTGGAGGGTGGTTATTTTTCGACGAAGTTTGGGTGCGGGAATGGCAAAAACCAATTTGCAAATTATACTTTCACTTTGTTTACCCATAATTTTTTGCAACTTTTTATCGACAATAATTTGAAGCAGAAATATTACGTAAAGATCAGAAATTCACCTTTCCTTCAGCCTCATTCGCTTTAAATTGAGCAAATCGATAATTTTATTTTAACTCTAAACGCGTGTATCCAAGGGTAGCTCGTCAAATCCGTAAATATTGTCGCGAAAGTGCTACGAAGAAACGAGATTCCTATTGCAAGTTGGGCAATTTTCGACGTTGGAATCGGAATGCCATGTAGGGGCTGTGGGCGCAGTCCCCTGGTAGGGGGCAAGACGTCGAATATTTTAGGAGATGGAGCTGTGCTGACTCTCGGCGAAGTGTGAAGGGCTGTGCTGTGTTCAAGCCTTGAGAAGGAAGGGGGACCTTATAACACTTCCAGCCAGGATCATGTCGTGGATTAAAAAATAAAATAAAAAATAAAAAACAAAAAAAAAACAAATGAAAAAAAAAACAAAAAAAAACAAAACATAAAAAGTAAAGAAAAAAAAAAAATTTTCTAGTGAGCCGGTGAAACCTAGGGAATTGGTAGTGAGGCATGATGAATATGAAGTCTTGGACCCAGTGAGGCAAGGAAAGGGCTGGATCGAAGCTCCCAGCAATACGCTGGAATTACAAATTAGTATAAATATATCGTAGAGTAGTTCCGATATTGGGAGATACTCGTGTTGGTGGCCTCTTCAGCTCTTCTTTACCTACAAACGTAAATGTTTTTCGCATTATTTATTTATTTGCTTATAATTCCCTCACCAACAGCTAGAGCCAATCATAGGTGAGGCAACCCGCAGGGACTACAAATGAGATACATTTTCTGTAATTAATTTTTTGTAATCGGGAAATACGTTTTCAGAAGTAGACACACTTGTTTCTTGTTTAAGAAGTTAATTAAATGCACGTATATCACGGATGCACTCTGTAACAAAATTATTTCTCCTAACAGCTGCACCATGAATGCGTTCAGCGCGGAAAAGGATATGTTTTTATTTGCTGCAAAATAAATCTTTCCGTCTCCCTTTTCTCGATAATAGGCTCAACCCGAGCGGATAATTGTACCGGTAATTTTGATGGGTCAAGTTACCCTTCTAGTTTTTTAGACAATTTTCGTATTTCTCTCAAAACATCTCAATGGAAGAGCACTCTTTTCAGCTGCACAACACTATACTTCAGCGAAGCATATGTTCCTGTTGAAAAAATTCTCTCCGTGATTATCAGAATTCTGAAAATTGAACGCGTCTTATAAGATATCGTCGAGGTGCTTACGCTTGAGGTGAGATAAAAGGTTTCACGTCGCAAAACGGAAGATTTGAACTTGGCTGAATCCGAAATTGTTGTACCCAAGTACCTTAGACATGTTGAGAACACTAAGAACCTGTAGGAATAAATGAGTTTAGTTTCTAGCTCATAACACTACCATATTGCGACTAATCTTGACCGGTGTTGTGACCGGCTCTGAGTTGACGACATTGTTACCATAGAAGGACGGTAGTTAAAAGGTCTGCCCAGATGTTTGTGTAAGTGAAATTTCATGAGAATTTGGGCTGATTTAAGGGGAGACTGTTTTTGTGGTTGTGAGTGAGTGTGGCTTGGTAAATATTTATATTATTTTTTAAAAGGCGAAGTGAAGGCGAGGGGAAAAAGAAAGAAAGAAAGAGAAAGGAACGAAAGAGAGTGAGAGAGAGAGAGAGAGAGAGAGAGAATAGAGAGAGAATCATAGTTTGCCTTGTTTCTCCGGGACACGTTCTTACGTGGTTTTTTCAGATTTTTGCTGGAATTGCCGAACTGTATTTTGGTCATCGTTCTCACGTTTTTCAAACTGTTTTAACTCAATAATCGAATGACAAGACGACGTAAAAACGTATATTTTCCATGATCGGACCTCCTATACATAATTATATTCTCGTAATGATTTGGTATTTCGCTTCATTCGTAAATTTATCTACTCGTAGCTGTTAAATGGTCGTTTTAATTCGCCTGTTTTTTGTAGATTTTAAATTAGCTGGAATTTTTGACAAATTTTTAGAGTAAACTAGAGTAAGCACTGTGTGTATTTCGAGTTGTCGTGTCGCCGCCGATAGTTATTTTCCTAGCTTCTGTTTCACTAAACGTTGCGTGTTTGTTTTATTTTGACATGAGTTCTAGTTTTTATGTTTTATAAGAAATCACAGGATACATATTATTTTACAGGTAGATTTACGACATATGGACGAGAAGAAAGACTCCAACGTAGTTGAATTAGGCGTAGATCTATCCGAATTTTACATGTCCGTGGAATGGGATATAATTGAAGTACCAGCAGTCAGGTACGGTAATTTATTCATTTATCAAACCTAAAAGAAAATATGTAGTAATTGTTATCTTTTTACACGGTGAAATACGGATTTTTCGTTTTACTTTCACCAAGAAAATTCTATAAAATAAGTCATATCAGCATCCCGTACACGTCTAAATCAGGAAACAGTAAAAATGATAGAACGAAGCTATCGTTTTGAATTTCGATCATGTAAGTAATGATAAGTGTGGCGAACACAATACTGCAATAGTTCTCATCTTTGTCTCGTAACCCAGTCGGTACGGTGCTATGTTTTGGAGACAGTGGAAATAGGTGACGTGGTTTCGATTCCCAGGACCAACAAGATGCCCATATTGGTGACTTTGACGTGATCTAAGAAGGCAAACAGCGTCCTCTCTCCGTAGGACACATCCACCGGTGTCTGTTCAGCCGCTCACCACACCAGAATGCGATGGCACTGAACGAAGAACTAGCAAAAAGTGGTACTAATCCAAGGCGGGGATGTATGAGTGGGCCATCCTCCGCTTCCATACTGGTACCTACCTTTCTGCTTGCTCCGCCACCATCGTATTTTACTGCACTGGACTGTACTGGAGAAGTTGTGTGGTGAATATTATACAGCATTAGCTCTCGTCTCCATGCGTAACCTCGGTACTAGTGGTTCGAAATATCGATATTTCAGTGAAAATACCGATACATATCGATATTTTTCCGACAAACGATTGATGCAATGAGAATTCAACTAAGTATTCATTGATAAAAGATAAAATCTTAAAAATCCATCGAAAGAAAACTTACAAACGCTGGGAGAGTTCTGTTGGAAAATTCCAATCTCATTTTAACCTCGAAATTTTGGTGGTAAAACCTGAGTAAAATATATTGAGGTTGTGGATCAATGAAGGAGAAGTTATGTTACGTGAAATAAAGAATTAACCAGAGTAACGTCTCAGAAGCGTGTGTATTTAACATCGATCATGTATGATGAGTGTAAGTACAGATTGAGTGAGATAAATGAAGGTGTACAGAGATAAACGAGTGAGCGGTGGAATAGTGTATCAGTGTAGCTGCGAGCAATAATATAAAAGTATGTTTAGAATATAGTTGGGTGTTTGTAGGAGTGAGAGAGGAGAAGGATTGGTGGTCTCAACAAAATACGGATAAAATGTATCGATACTACTGGAGAAATCAATATTCATGGTAAAATATCAATACGTATCGATATTTTTCTCACCGATTCTAGGTATTTGTAGCCCAGTTGGTACAGTGCTGTGTTTTGAAGACAATGGAGATTGGTGATGCCAATTTAATTCCCAGAACCAGCAAGATGCCTGTAATAAGCAAAATTTGTTTTAGTCTAGCAGTCTAGGTCTTGGTTTTGCTGTTGAATTTTTTACCACACCAAGACTAAAACTAGACTGCAAAATATGCCAAGACCAATACCAAGATAAAGATAGACTGTACGCAACTAACGTCAAGGCCAAAATTTGGCTCTGCAAATGTAATTAGATGAAGACCAAGATTGAGAGTATTGATGGAAGGCCAAGACTAAAGAGTGTAAATAAAAGGCCAGACCTAGACTAAATGTGCAAGACTAAGATTAAGACCTAACTCGTCAATACCAGAACTAAAACCTTGTATACACTTGGCTAGTTTTTAAGCTACTAGCTAGCTACTTGGGGTACGATATTCCGTTAACAATTTAGGTCACTACGCTGTTTAAACCATTTAAAGTCAACATTAACTCGGTGGATAAGCCTGGTTCACAGTTGGCTAGTTTTTATGCTATTAGCCAGGGTATTGGGGTACTATTCTGTTATCAGTTGAATTCACTAATTTCAACCATTTAAAATCAATTTAAACTTGGCAGTTTGCCAAATGAGATTCTAATAAAATTCTTACAAGACTCTCTGCCAAATTGAAGTTGACTTTAAAGGGCGTAATGACTTAAACTGTTGTAGGAATAATACCTCAGCTTCTCAAGTACCTAGCTAATAGCTTTGAAACCAGCCGAGTGTAAACAAGGCTTAAGAGTATTACATTATTAAAACAAGAATACAATGGTCTTTGTGTAAGTCCCATTTGCTGCTCATCTCTAGCCACAGAAAAAGTAAATATTTTTCTTCGTCTGGGTTATATCTACTGTAGATAGGTACTAACTTTATGCGCAAAATATGAGTTTAAATATCGCTAACAGCCCTTAAACCTCCTCCAACCGCGCTATTTTTGTTGTAATGCATTTTCTCTTCAAAAATAATGTTTTACCGAACGTATTACGATAAAATTGCATTTTCAAGATTTGCAATTTCAACCCTCGACAGTGCCGCTGTTTGTTTCATATTTTACTTTTTTCTTTACTCCGCAAATTTTCTCTTTTATAGGAATGAAAAATACTACACATGTTGCGATGAGCCCTATCTGGATATCACGTTTAATATCACCATGAGAAGAAAAACGTTATTCTATACCGTGAATATTATTATACCATGCATGGGAATATCATTCTTAACGATTTTGACGTTCTATTTACCATCCGATAGTGGAGAAAAGGTAAAAGTTCACTTTATGTAGTCTCTACACATAAATATAATATGCGTTTACCTACGTACCTATATATTTTTTTTTCATTTTCGACATTTTACGAGTGTGACGATACATACACATTGCATGTCGAATGCGTACCTTCGATTGAAAGAGGGGAAAAAAAGATATCTTGGCTACTTGCACTTTTATCGCAATTTCATCTATAAACTTATGATTTACACATATATCGAAACATTCTCCAGAGACATTTACACTCATTTTAGAGTTTTTTTTTCTTCGTACTTGAATTCGTCTTCAATATCGTAGGCTACGCCATAACACTAGATTTTACGGTCATAAATTTTGTAAGTCGAAAAAAATTACTTGATATGGAAGCAGACCAAGACTGACACCTTCCAACAACAAGGGGTTAGAAGTTCGACGATGCCTCAAAATATCTTTTAATTTTCAAAATATTACTTTTAGAAAATTTTACAGTTGCGAAAAGTATTTTACATAAAATCGTGACGAGACCGTAGTCTTTCTTATTTGTAATCATTTCGAAATTTATTTTGTTTATTTGTTTTGCGGACCTAGCTGGAATAAAGTATGAGGCAAGGTGACTATTGTCCATTTCTTGAATACCCCTGGATGTCCATTAAAATATAAATTTTTGGTGAAACAGCTTACCAGTTTTTGTGCGATAGCTCATTGTACATCTAATTCATTTCACTATATCAATTAGTACCTATGTTTCTAAACTATGATATGACATTTCTGTGCAAGTAATTAGATTGGTAAGTATTTAATCTTTACATGTAAAATATACTGTATACAAACCGAGTTAAGTATTCATATGAAAAAATGATTGGGATAATATTATAAAAGGGCGTGGTTATTGTGAACAATTATGTGGAAAAAGAGTAGTTTCATGTTCCAAATGTTCAGAGACATTTGCAAAATTGTATGAAAGAGGATTCCAAAAATTTACTGTTGACAAAAGTATGTTGACACGAAAACAAGAATTGTTAGCAACAATGAATAAATGCGTTATAAATGATGGTGTATAAATGGTTGGTATGTATGTAAGTGAGGTGGTTTTGTGAAAAACAGTAATTTCATGAGGTCAGTGGGATAAGATGAACTAAATGAGGATACAGAAACTATCTTCATAATACCATGAATGAGATAAGTATTATTATATTCCTAATTCGTTGCACTGCCCGTCAAAATTATTGTTCATTTGGTACCTATTACTTTATAGAATGACTTCATATTGACAAATACCCAATATTGTTTAGCTGATGTTAATTAATTCATGAACCGGGAAGCAATTAAATGTGAGGCAAGATGACTACAACTCTTATCGATATGAAATTATGTTGATTATTTCTCATTTCTGGTTAATTCTAATTCCATTTTTTGTGGCTCATCCATTCCAGTTCCTTCTCTAAAATGCCCTGACTCTCTTCCAAGTTTTTTTAAGCATTTCCCTGATATTTATGCGGTAGATAGAATTCTGAAGCTTTCCCAGTTTCCAACTGAAAGATGAAACTTATGGTTGACCCTGCGATGTCCGAAAAACTCACACAACCAAAAGAAAACAAACCAACAGAAAGGCAAAAGTAAAGGGTTACAGATACCTGCATGGCCAAGTGTAGGAGAAGACGTTTTTAGGAGGGAAGGGGGGAAACACCACAACCAACAGGACACCAAAGTGTCAGTAAAACCAACCATCCCCCTCCCGCCACTTGCCTATTAGTTTAGGCTATGATAATGAATTTTTATTTCGAGAAAAAAATAAAATAAACAATAAAGTAAAGCATAAAATGTATGTATATTTCTGAAAACAGCATCCACAGTGTTGCAGCGGCCTTGAAATGATGCAATCTCCGTTGGTTGTAATTCTATATCTACCCCAAGTCAATCTGGTTGAAAAAGTCCCCGACAGACGATGAGTAGGTTTCAATCAGCAGTGGTTGAAAAACTTACCACTTACAGCACATTCAAGCAGTTGCTCCTTTTGCTCAAACTGGTTCTTAATGTAGAATCACGTCAAAAAACCAGATTGTGCTGCTCCTAATGACTATTTTTGAATTTTGTTTTCATCAAATAATTTCCTTGATCGAAAGGATCAAAATGTATTAATGAAATTTTAAAACAACCCTATGTTGGCTAACAAATCGGATGCCTTTACTGTTGAAAAAGTTGAGGTGTATTTTTGTGACACTATTTCAATTAAAATTCAGTAAACAGGCCTGAAACTTTGAGAACAAGGGTATTTTATACACACAATTTGCGTCTATTTAGATAACATTAGACGTAGCAAACTTGCGAAACATATAAGTATCAGTGAGAAAACACTTGGTTTAAAAAATCACTTTTGGGGAAAAGACTCTTACATGGTACAATTTTGCTCCCAAACATCAACTAACTCTTAGCCTAATGCTAATGAATCGTACCTAGGTATCAAGAAAAACCCCAGAATCACATCACCAAATTACATTCTTTCTATACATCACGCCACTACCATACAACCAATTACCTATAAGAAAGAAAAAGCAAATTATTTCAGCCTGCAATATTTAAAAATAACGGACATTTCAGTTTGGCAGGCGAGCAACTGCACGGGCTGTAAAAAGTATAGGCAAGCATGACAAGTAATAGAAATAAGAGGAGCAATGCAAGCGTGCATATATATAAAATAGCCAAAAGTGGCAAATGTAAAAACAAATAAAATACAGCGGCAAGCGCAAATCAATCAAATAAAATATGTGAAACAAAGGTGATCGAGTGAATGAATGAATATGGCATATGAAAGATGACGAATGAATGAATGAATGACGTGTGTAAAACAATTAATAAATGAAATTACAAGAAAAAAAAAGACGGGTCTGGCATCTCAACCCCCAACCTCAGCTTTGTAACTAATAGGAGCACCACAATTTAGTGATGTAGATATTTTAACGATTTTTTGTGTATCGATATAGCTGTCAATATAATTTGATCAAATTAAGAAACAAAATAAACATAATTATCGTTTTTATCAATTAATATTGATTAAATGATTATACATTTCTGAACCAAGATGAATGTGATATGATCATTATTGTATAATATTGTAGGTCATCATTACAGATGCGAAATCTCATATTAGATAGTTGTTACATGTAGATTATATATCCAGTGCGAATTGTGATCAACAATGAAGAAGTACCTCCTCTGAAGTTGTGAATCTCATTATCCATTGACCATTATCATTATTATGTCTAATCTTCAATTCATAGCATTATAAATGATTGATTAGGTAAAGAATTTTGTATTTGTTTGAAGGGTGAAAAGAATAAACATTCATCACTTAATTTAGCTTGGGCCCACATGAATACCCTCATCTACAGACACTGTTGAAGCATTTCACTTCAAAATCAAATAAAATACAAAATATTAAATTATTGTATCAAAGTATTGGTATTTGATGTATCTGTCGTCGATGATTCGTAAAAAAAATTAATTCAATCAGTCTGAAAATATTGCTATGGCGAATCCTTCAGTATATCTAGGGAAGCAGAGATGAACTAACTAAAAAGTAGAAAATATGGATTACTTATTTTAAAATTTTTACTGAGAATTTAACCAGAATTCACAAAAAAATAATTCATTTCTCATTCACAAGGCAAAATATAACTAAAATACTTCAAAGGAATCTATTCAAAGAGATTCACTTCACATTCACACGCACACTTACATTATACTGTAAATGTGAATGTTTGTATATATATTTATGTTCATCACTTCAGAACTGATTGATCAATCCAGTTAAATTTTTGAGGAATTATTTGTGTTGTTCCATGAAGAGTTTTAAGCTGTAATGATAATTCCATATCATTTCCAAATTACTTTCGTATTCTATAAATATCATCTCGACAAAACTATTTAGTATATAATTTCTATTCCAATATCCTGTTCTGATCACTTGTCTCATGACATCACCTATTCTCACTAATATAATGTTTTCATAATACACACCATGATGTCATTTATTCCATGTATATTATAGACAATTCTGCACTATGTTCAATTCCTCTTAAAATTATAACTACACTCATTATGTCATAAATATGTTTGTTTATTGGCTTACTCTAAATTACGTATAATCTATTAACAATCAAATTGTATATCTCTCACAATTGTATTTTTCACTTGAATTCATACCCATAGTTCTAAGCCTAAATCATTATCAATACTTCTCCTATACAATCCAATTCATCGTAATATTTTTATGTACGTATAAAATATACATCATACAAAAATTAATATACGTGTCGTGTATCATTTTGTAACAATTATACTGTTGCATAAGCTGACTTGAAAATCTGTATCCTCCATTGAAAAAATATTTGGATTTTTACCTCTTCAGTCCAAACACATTTTTTTAACAATTTTATTTTTTTCACACAAATTTATCGTCCTCCATAATGTTAGTATACTCTCCAAATTTTATGCCTCTATATCACCACTTTCCCAGATATGGGAAAAATTAAACTAAATTACTAACTACTTAAGAAATTGATCAATTAGTTTCAAAATTAGTAGGTTAGTTTCCTGTGTATCAGGTAAAATTTGTACCAAATTTCGTTACTATTGAACAAAAATTTCGCCCTGTATTGTGTTAACAAGAATGGTACATCCATAGAATACATACATGCATATACATTCACACAAATATATCCTAATAAAAAAAAAAATGTTAGGTTTTAAATTTTTATCGCCTCTCTTAAAAATATATAGGTACATCATTTAGTCCTACAGAGATGCATCTACAAAAAAATGCAGATTCGCCTCTGAAATATTGAGCTTATTTTAAACCTGTTAAAGCTATTTGAAAATGTGATTAATTATTCGTCCAATGAGCTTAATACAAGTGAGGCCTATTGTAATAGGCCTAGAATTTCTAGGCTAATTTAAAAGTTTGCAAAAGTCCTGAAATCAGAACATACACGCGCATCAACACATTCACACACATCCATACAAACACATTTTGGTTCTTTGTAATTAATCTAAAATTTTCAGACTGATTTAATGAATTTTTTTTTCATCTCTAAAATTCCGACTCTAGTCGGAATGATGGCTCCGTTCGTAAAAAACCTGATTTTACTGTTCGACTACGACATATCGATGTTTCATGCATGGATATTTTAGTGTATCGATATTTTTTCTTCCAATTCGTATCGATAAAAAACATCGATATTTTTTCTGCCTATCGACATTACTACCACAGCTGAAACAAAAACACTATAGTACGTTATCTTGCCTAATTCTAAAATATTAGGTACTCCAAAACACTCCTACGTAGTCATGGTCTGTAACTTGTTATTTCCACAGATTCCGCTCTTTCAGGTATTCGATTCTGTGTGATACTACGCCGGATACGATGCCTACTTTTTTCTCCGTTTTATAAATTTCTGGAACTAGCTAAGAAAAAAAAAAGGTCCAACGAAATACGATTAAACCGATCGCAGAATAGGTACGTTGTAATTCGGCTGAAAAAAAAAAGAACAAAAAAACACTACATAAAACTAACACCTTTAAAATATCCAAACTCATCAACCCTAACGTGGTGGCGAGAAAGAAAGTATACCTCATCAAAAATAAGTATTAAGAAAATGAAGAAGTATCATTTTCTCACCGGAGCAACATCTTTACCCATAATTGCCTCGATTCGAAAGGGAAAACATATAAATGAGTTTTTACGTACCTACTTAGCTACTTTTTCACTTCGATTATTTTTAATTGTAAACGTTTAGTTTTCCTTTCTTTCATTGTCGCTCTTTTTCTCCTTTTTTTTTGGCCATTAATTAAACTCGCCTTCTACTTACTTCGTTGCCTTATATACCTATACCTCTACAGCGATTTTTTGTAGCCTTAGCGTTGGTAGCTAGTTTCGCTATTATTTATACTTGTTGTGGCAAACGAAGAGTTTGGATAAGAAAAAGTTACCTTATTATTATGTTGTAGAAAAATTGCGTTAGAAATCCAAAGTTTCATATTTCATTCGTTCATTTTGAAACAGGAAATTAGACAGACTGAAAATATAATGTGCGTAGGTGCCTACCATTACAAAAAGAGAATTTTTCGATTGGCCATAAAGTTGCTTGCGAGGTTAAGCCTACAGGGCTTATTATGTCCTTTGGTCCACCATTATAAGCTTTCGTATACATTACTCTGTTTGAGAAAAATTAACACCCAGGTCTAACCTAAGATGACAAAAATAAGAATTGTATGTTAATTTAATGCTTTGTGGATAGCTGCTGATCCAGATTTTTTCTCTCTACACAAACATTATTCCGTTCCAGCGATGGGGTATTTGCGAACAAGTTCTCAAAGAGAACGCAGTAAAAAATAGCTGTTCTTGAAATCTGATTTTACCCTAAACAGTTTGTTCTTTACATTTTTTGAAGCTCTAAGGTGTTTTATAACCCCCAACTACCTTTCATTCTCTCGCTGTGCCTCTGATATATGTGTACATCCGTGCAGATAAATTCTTGAACCAACTAAATTTGCGCTTTTTAATCAAGACCTTTACCCATTTTGGACATTTATATTAGCACTTTTAAGTCTTTAGTTTTCCTATCTACTACAGACGCATTCTAGTTGGCGCATTTGGGTTTTACTGCATCAAAGTATTAGCATTAGCCATACATTTTTAGACACACTCGAGACAAGTTTTCCACCATTGTCCCAGATGAAGTAACTGGATTACTATTAGCCTAAGATATCCCCGTCATAAAGGTTTCATTACTTAGTAATTTTTTTCAAAAAAAAAAAATTGGAGTGTGTACCGGGACTAGAGACATAATTATAGTTGAAGAAATATCCAACGACGCACTATCAAAAACGTGATAAAGATAGAATGTTATAAAATGTTTGGAAGTATGATATTTATTACTGCACAAGTGTTGTAGCTTGATATTGTGTGTGTATTAGTATAGAGATGTCTGTTTTCACTACGAAATATACGCAACTTTGGCTGGGCAGAACGTTGAACGAAGTTGACTTTTCATTGATGATGATGATGATGATAATGATGATCGAAGATCTTTGTCACATTTTTATACCACAACGCATGTACAGAGTTTGACATTTCTTTAGCTATATGTCTCGGGCTGAGACACACAGTTAAAGTGAAACTTTTGCGATGATAATAAATAAAAAGAAGGGAAAAAAAAACCATGCCTCTCTCCCCCAAAATTCCGATACATCAATGACAAAGAATTTCATTCCTCTTTATCCTCGCCATTATATATATATATATTTTTTTTGCTACTCTCCTTTTCTTCATTCACGTAACGCTGTTTTTGTCACCCAATATGCAACGAAAAGCTTTCACTACTAATGCATAATGTCCCTTTAAAAGTTTCATTTCAAAAATTTTGGCATCAAGACACCAGAAATTAATCACATGAAGACGAAATATAGTAACAGGGGTACTAATTTTTCTAATCATTTAAAACATTCTGAACATTCTTTTTTCGGCTCTTGAAACATTTGGAACCATACGCATTTCACTTGACATCAGTTGGTATTGACATTTTTCAGTTCGATTCGAAGAGCAAAAATTAACCATGATACTTAGTTTCTTTATTCGATTTTATACAGGGTAAAACAGTAACCATTTATATGATATTGATGGAGAAGAATGAAATAACGAAATGAAAATGACTGAAATAGTTTGACCAAGAATTAAAAAAGAAAAGAACATACACGTTTTCACAGCTTATTAACGTTTGAAAAGCAGAGTTATTCTGAAATTCTGGAGATTTTCGTTTAATACACTTTCCTTGATCGCTTCATGTTCGTTTCCTGTAAGAGTACAAAGATAATGGGAAGCAGAGTCAAAAAATAGGTCTTCGAAACGAACAGGAAATACAAGAAGTACTTACCTAAGGGGAGCAGGTTTCCAGAAAAAATGAGTTTGCCAATCACAATTCATTTCTCCTCTTGCACTGACGTTAGCATGCATTAGGGTTAATCTTTGACTGTATATATAGTACTGGATCGGTAAAGAAAGATGATTTGTGGTTAGATATGCCGGTGCAAATAGGCAACTACAACGTACCTTTTGACGTATTTCGCTTTGTGTTTATTTACCCTATCTTTGTGAATTTAAGAGATGTCTTTATCAGATGACGTATTCTAAATCGGTGAATTCAAGTAAAACATCGAAAATATGCAGAAGGTACTCTAGGGTTGCCTACTTTTTTGACGGTATGTGTGGACATTAAAAAGTACATTGGTCTTATGAAGGTTTACTGGTCCAGTACTATATAGTCAATGGGGTTAATTCAATCCTTCATTCATTTGTGGGTTGATACACTCGGTAGCTTTGCAACCTGTATTATCTTGATCATCTGATAACCAAAGAACAATAAAGTAACTAGTATGTTATAGAAATCTATTTGACTGTAGGCGGTGTAAGTGTTACCCTAGAAGATATGGACTTTTACTTGGCAGCTTCGACTGTGTTATTAGGAGGATTTTCCTTGTCCCTCAAGTGACGTATTTCACACACATTGGCACACATAAAATCGACTGAGCGTGAAGTGGAATAATATTTCGTGTATTTGGCTTCATGTGACATCATTTTATTCACACTAACTCGCTAACGAAATAATCGAGCGTACCCAGTAGCGAAGTAGTAGGTATATATATACACCTTGGATCCACGTCTATTGAAAGCTAGATTTTAGTTACGGAAGTACTCAAACAGTAAATGGAAATCTCAATATTTCACCAATCCGACAATTTAATGAACTCTTTCTGATAAGAGAAGGGGATACGAGCACGTTCACATCGGGAAAAAACTATTTTTTGGAACCTACTGACTATAGTGACGAGCAAAATTAGTCTCGGTCTTGGTCACCTTTTGCTCATCACTATTACTCACTACTACTGGCCGGGTTGGGTAGAATTCCGCTCTTGTGAGAAAAACGGTTTTTTTTACGGTTTTAGTCTTGTAAATCGATAAACCTCTTCAAAGTTTTAGTAACACCATTTTTCCAACCGAACAACCATTTTGAAAAAAAAAAAACAAAAAAAACAAAGGTTTGATTCAAGGGCATATATTATGAGGGTCCTAGGGGTCTATACCCCCTTAGCCAAGAAGGAAAGACGACCTCTAAACATTGTGTATTTTCATAAGTTCGGGTGATGTTTTGTTGTGTGGGGGGTTAAAGGAGTCTTCTGAGAATGTGTGGACCCCCCTTAAGATGAAACTATGTACGCCTTTGGTTTGATTGCTGCAATTTTTGTCATGACGAACAACAAACCTTGTTTGCTCCGTTTGTAGATTTGTTTAACGTTTTCATGCCTCACGTAACATCATTATCCAGTAGAATTATCGATTTTAAAAGGAATTAATTTCCATAAAAATGCTTTATTACAAAAATATGTTGGGGATGTTCATTTTTAAGCAGTTTTTTTTCATTTCACTCGATAACGTGGAGTTACGGGGAAAATAGCTCAGCAAAAAATTATTTTCTACAAAATTATCCAAAATTTTTAATTATGACCAAACTGAAGTATTACAGGCCGCAAAAGTTTAGTGTGCTCTGTTGAAAAGTAGGTACCTACTTGTATTTTCAAGTTTCAGGTTTTATTTTGCTTAATAACCTCGATATCCCATTTTTTTGCTGGTCTGTAGCACCCCAACTATGACATTGAAATTAGTTTTGCTTATAATCTTTGTAGAATACCTTGTTGTGAGAAGTATTCACACAAGAAGGTCTTCAACAGAGTTTGCGTGTTCTGCCACTTTGTACTGTAAAGTATGGTAGAGCCAAATCCTCGGCAAACACTGGCGATTTTGTAGCCAGTTTTGAGAGTTTATATACCGAATTTGGCACACGCACACAGACACACATGCATACATACATGTACGTAATTATGTCATACGTTACGTCATTTCTTGCCTCCGTTGAGGTGATAAGAAACAACGCAGCGTGTTTGGTACCGGGCCATGACATCACCGAGATCGTTATCGGATAATTGATCTCAGCCCGTGCAATGTATCTTCCTTGTACGTACATACAGGTACGAACATACAAACGCACCAGTGTGTTTATATTTTACATCATGTAGACGATTATTGCCAGCTATTGGGCGGCGACTGTTGTCAAGGGGTGCGAACCCCTATTACCTCATACGAGTGATGTCCCCACAATCTTAATTGTAGATAATTTTATAGAAAATAGTTTTTTGCTTAGCTATTTTCCTCCTAACTCCACCCGAACGTAATGAAAAAAAAACCAAAATCAGTTAAATATTCTGCTCCCTACGAGGGAATCAAACGGGGTTAAGCTCAAGAAATTTTACCACATATTTGGGGGAACATTCCTAATACATTCCTATAGTAAAATTTTGTTGTAGAAATCGATTTCTTTTTATATACACTTTTATTGCAGTTGGTAATGCGACGAAACTAACATCTGGTGGCGCTAGAATCTGGTGAGTTTGTTATCACTTATCAAAGTGCTTGCTTTGGTAAACGATATTTTCTTCTATCGTTTAAAACGCATTGATTACAACTACGGCGTCGTTGTAAACTCGTAATTCTGAACTTCAGAAGCTACGGTATCGAATCCCCACCATGACATGATCTTTATTTTTATTTTTTTTTACTCTTTTTAGCGTTTATTTTGGCGTTTTGGAGATAAATCTTTGGTGGAAAGTTTTTTACACTTATAAACAAAATGAAAACGTATTTAAAAAAAAATTAATTTTTCTACTCAACTTATATTCCACCTTATTCTCGTGGCCTATGTCGTCTATCGCAGTTTTAAAAAAACGTTGATTTGGATGGGTATTGAGCGAGCGAAGCAAGTGAGAAAGGTCTGTAATAATTATACTTAGTGGACGAATATAGCTGGCATGCCACGCTGAAAACTTGGGCGAATGAAAATAAATGCTTTGTAACCAACGTTTTAGCAGTTTGTAACAGCCTGTTCTTAAATCTTATTTCATTTGAAAAACGTAGCTTACATCAGCGTTGAGGACGATGTGGTGTGCGACGAAAAGTTGATAAAATGCCAAAAAACCTAACTTTTTTCAATAATCTCCACAAACGCTCCCACCTGAAATGCAATTTTTCAAAAATCGACAAAGTTTGCGCTACCTACCGTAAAAATGATCCGGCATTTCGATCATTTTACAAAATTATTATTTTTAACTTCGTATACCTACCCGAATGGTTTTTCATGTCCTTTATTTTGTTTGTTTATTTTTCTTTTTTTTTTGCAGCCGAGTGGAAAGCGTTTTTTCACTTTTCTTTTCGAATACTTTGTATTCGCCTATTCGAAAGATAAATTTTTTTAAACGAAAAATCGCTATACGGTTCGGTTGACTGTTTTGTGTACTTGCACAATATTAGTAAAAGGCCGAATGCGGTGTAAAATAATGTTACAGACAGAAGAGGAAAATGAATGGAAAAAAGTTTCAGAATTTTTTGGAGCGAATAGAGAGAGTAGTTTTATTTATTTTTTTCTTTGTATCTTTTTATTTTTTTTTATAGCAGCAAAAGTAGTTACAGCGTATCGTGATAATCGAGCGACTCGTATAACTGTTCGGTTTTTTACACAGTTTGCTCACAAATGGGGTATTAAAATTGACCTCACTAAAAGGTTAGGAGTGGGGATGATGAAGCTTACCGGCGTGGTTGAGCCAAGTGAAGCTGTCACTAAGGGCGACTAGTATGTTAAAAAGCTATTAAAATAACGACATCAAATTATCACCATTTCGTGTTATAAGCAACCGTATGTGTAACAGTGAAGAAATTGTGACAGTTTGTGGTATGCAAATGGGGGTACTAATGTAACAACACAAATACCCTTTGAATGGCGGAGTACAAATATTTTTTAAAGAAAAGAAAAAGGCCAGATAAGCCAAAGTTCCGGACTTTATTGAGACACCTTACTTTGATACGCTGAACCACCTTATTTTATGAATCAATCAGTTTTATATTACCTATAAAAAACTTCATAATTGATGACACTTCAGAACACTCTCCATTTCATGTTTTGAATAAGAATTTAGCAACACATAAACGAAAGAAAACTTTCTAAAAATCTGTATATATTTATTAATTTAAATACTGGAGAATTTTCTTAGCCCAGAACAAATATTTTTTATAGAATATACTTCGATTCTAGAAACCGCTACACCACCAACACTTTAGAGGGATAGGAAGATGTCTTCATATTATTTGATTTGAAGAAGTGGGTTCTTTCACCAATATGTTTTACACATTAGAAACTTCTATTCAATTTTTCGACTTATTAATCGTACTGTTGCATTCAAGCATTCTCGAGCAAACGGTTTCCAAAATTTCAAGGATGCCAAAATTTAAGGAGAGATTAGCAAACATGCACATTTCTCCTTTTTTAATTATTCTGAAACAATAACTGTAATCGTGAGAACAAAATTTAACAAAGGGAGTTACATCTCAAAATAACTTTTAAATTCAATTAATTTCTCATCAGAAAAATTCACTAATATTGATTAATTTTCTTACCATGATATTTGGGTTGAAAAAGATCACAAAACTTTAACCATAAAACATGACTGTATTCACATATAAAAAGGCATCCATTTGATTTGGTCTCAAGACCTACAACAATTGGGGATAAGACCTTTCTGGAGTATTGTAGAAAACAGGATAAATTTTTGTGTAAAAATAAAAAATGAACTGATTTAAGATTTTAGTTTTCCCCCTCTACAGATCTTAGAGAAACTTCAAAATATATGATGATTGGTTTTTATCATAAGGGTGTGTCAAAATTTCTGATAAGTTTGTTGAATTATTAGTTTTCTGGAATGTTGAAAATATTTCAAACTCGGTCTTTTTCAGAGAGGTAAAGGGTTTTTTCTTATCAGAGGTATTTCTTTTGTAATTTGAAATTCTTAAGACTCAGTTTCCCTTCAGACTCGCCAAGTGTTTCCTTATCAAATTTTGATTTCTAAAGCCTATACTAATAAATTAACCAGATTTATTAGCCTGTTTGTGTTTATCCAAATTTTATTTTGTTTAATTTTTTTATGTTGATAATATTGTTTGTTGAATTCTAAATTTTGATTTGTGGTTTCAATTTAGGGTATAACCTACCAGATTTTGTGGGCGTATTTTGTGTAAATATCTCTATTTTCACTCGTACAAGACATCCTACCTATTTTCGTTTGTATAGGGTGCAGATTTTGTTAATTTTTGGTTTTGAAGAGTTTTGGATTCCACAATTTCTGATTGGCTAGTTACATTTTGGCAAAAAAATTGTCATTTTTCCAAGCTATATTTGAGTCATATTAGCAGATTGGGTGGTATGCTTGCTATATTTGCACCATTTGTCGTCGTTGTTGTTGTAGTTGTTGTTGTTGTTGTTGTTGTTGTTAATAAAAGACAGGAAAAGAAGCTCCTTTCCGCGCCCTCGCTGATCTCTAATATATACTTTACGAAAGAGCTGGTGCACTGAGAAGTGATAAGGCGACGAGTAACTGAGCAGAGGAAAAAAAAAACAAAACGGATAATTGACGAGGTGGAAATTTTAAAGAGATGCGACAGAAACGAGTGAGTTGAATGCGCGGAAAAACGAAAATACCTTTAATCTCTTGTAAAAGTCTTATGGACGAGCAAAAAAACAAAAAAACAAAAAAACAAAAAAACAAAAGAACAAAAAAAAATAGAATGCGAACGTATTTTCCTCTAGAACGGGTTCGAAACATTTTCGACGAACACAAAATTCATTCTGGAATACTTTCTTCGATTAAAATACCGAGAGAAATGTCTATCCTTCGTGTTTAGGCTTTACAAAATGTTGAGACCACCAATCCTTCTCCCCTCTCACTCCTACGAACACACGATCACATATCGAACACATTTATTTATATCTATTCGCGGCTACACTGATATACCACTTCCGCCGCTCACTCGTTCATTTCCGCTACCGTTCGTTCATTACTCTAAAAATGTACTTTGCTTAAATTATGTAACTTATGAAATAAACATTCGCTTCTTGGACGTAACTTCAATCAAATCTTTCATTTCTGTTACAACTCCGGTCCTCAACCTCTATATGGTAGCATCGCTCGGTAACAATCTTCGTACCTGTAACAGATTTTAAAAAAAAAAACACTAATTTAAAATTTTTATACTCTTGTGAATTTTCTTTGTGTTTTAAGTCAAATTTTTTGAAAAAATCTTTCGTGAATAATTGTGTTTTTAATATTTTCGTAATTTTATTTTGTGTTGGGTAACTTAGTTCCAACCTTTTCCAAGTCATATTTTTTTGTTCTCGAAAAATTTAATTCCGCCTTGAATGCTGTAAACGTTCAATGAGTTTCGTCGTTTGCTGAAAAGGATTTGCCCTGTTTGTGTATAATCCAGCCAAGTGTATCGAAAATTCCAGGACTCGTCGATTGCTAAGTTGTTCAGGAACCCTGCTTGTGTTGTCTGAAAACTAGTAAATTCATTAGTGTCTGCCCTGCTTGTGTATGAACTAATTCGTCGAAGTCATCAATTGGAAGTAAATCGCCTTGAGCAGTCACAAATTGATCTGAAACCAACGTAAAAGCTTCAATTAAACTACATCAAATTGGTATTCATCGTCACAATTCAACTTCATTTTGGTATCATCTTTAAAACTCAAAAACTTAACTCATATCTTCATCGAAGTACGTTCAAAACAACCGAAGCGCAATTCAAACAGCAGTTACAGAACACCACCTTCATCAATTCCAGAAAATGAATCTAAAAACAAAAAAAAAATCAACGATTGAAAAGGTATAACTTAAAAATTTTCTGCTGAAAAAAGGTAATAAAAAAAACATATTTTCGTAATTTTTTCGCATTTTTCGTATATTTTTCGTGTTCAATTTCGTGTTTTTCGTGAAACTTAACTCTTTCGATTCAAAATTTAACCTGCATATTTGAAAATACCGTTAATTTCAAATAATTTTGGCCTTTTCAAAATTTTTCTAAGTACAAATTTTGGCAAGTCGTGTGCAAATTTTTGCAGCTACTTTTGTCTTGGAGTGTACAACTCGTGACGTATGCACGGCTCGTTTCGTTCATTCGTTCGAACTTGTACATTAACCTTTTGTTAAGTGCAACGAACCTACGAACGCTTATCTTCGCCCATTCATTAAATACGTTGGCGCGGTTTTTCAATTTCAAACCACCATTTTGTTGCAACTTGAAAATTTTTGCCGTTGCACAATTTTGTCGAAAATACTTAACAATTTTTTTTTGAATTTTTTTTCTTATACGAACACTTAAATCAAATTAAATATTTTTGCTCTTTTTCTCTCGAGCAACTTTAATTAATTATTCGAAAATATTATACATATTTCAAATTTTTTTTCTCTTCTACTGTGAATTTTTTTTATTCTTACGAGTTACCAGTAGAATTAATTTTGCGTAATACTTGGTGAAATTTTTTTTCTCATAAATCACCTGCATTTTATTTTTTTTTTCTACAACTTTATTTCGAATTATTTTGTGGATATATAATTTCAAACAAAATTTTCCCCTGTTTTCAATAATTTTATTCCTTTCCAATTCCCTCGATCTGAAAGTAGCTAATTTCATATTCAACTCACACTTTCATTTTTTTTTGATTTTAATTAATCATCTTATCGAATTTCGAATTCTAATACGAATCATCTTGGGTTAAAAAGTCTTGTTATTTTATTTTTATTTTTTTTATTGGGAAGCGTCCAGTCTCATCTTTAACGTGTGTGATCTCTTGCCCGCAGTGGACCTACTCTAGACACACACAAGGACAACTTAAATACTATCGTTATATCTTCAAATTGTTTGGTTAACACAGGTACGGCAATCCTAGTCTTGCGGCATTTGCTGGGGATTGACATCCGTTTGTTTTATTTTTTTTATTTTTTTAAATTTTTTTTATTAAATTCAGTCAATTCATTAATTATGAACACTGAAAATAATTAAAGGATCTCAAACGTCTTCCGTGGAAATGGCTATGAGGGATGGCGTGCAACTATCATCAGCACCCTTATAGGTAAAGGCTGCCATTCCACAATTTTTCCTACTGCTCGTGAAACAAGTTACATTTATACATCCTCTGAAGAACGCCTAACATCTAAATGGCTTAAATTCTTCCAAACCCAAGAACGAGCGAAAGCTCATATATTCGAAAGACTTGACAAAAGGATTCTTCATCATGTCAAAACTTGCGATGTAGTTTCTCAAATTTTTGAAATCCTAGATGCTCGATACAGGAATCAAACTGCTACTAACATCATGGTATTAAAGGCAAAATTTCAGTCCCTTCGCTTCGATCCAAGGAGAGGTACCATCCGTAGATTCTTGGAATATTTTTCATCCATTGTGGAAGAACTACGCGATGCTAATTACCCCCTATCGGAAGCCGATGAAATTGATCAATTAATGATGTCATTGCCCGAAAAGTTTGATACTGTTTTCTCAGAATTCCGCCAATTAGAAGTAGAAAAACGAACTACTGTCAGACTCACAAAAATGATATTAGAAAAATGTGATCGAATTGAATATTCTAATAAAACTTTTCCCGGGTTTGATCAGCCCAAATCATCCTATCAACCAATGAATAATAATAGAAGAAATTTTAGAAATTTTCGAAATAATTATAATAACTCAAATTCCCCCAAACCAAATTATAACACAACGAGTTATTTAAACGATCACAAGAATAGTCAAAACAAACAAAATAGTTATCCTTCTAAAGATAATGTATCCCAAATGGATATTACATGCTTCAGATGTAACAAAAAAGGACACATGTCAAGGACATGCCCTAATGAGACATCTAATGCAAGTAATACTCCAAATACCCAGAATCAGAACAGTAGCTCGAAACCCCAAATTTCAAATAACACGAACTCCCAAAAAAAGTCTGAAGATAAATCCAACTTTCGTGTCAAATACTCTATGATGTTACATTCAAATCTTAATCACTTAAGTTTTGATGACATCGAAGATGAATTCCAATGGCCAAAACCCCCTACAGTATCAAAGTCCGCCCCCCCAAAAAACCAACTCCATACGATGTTACTAGATAATGGAGCAGATGACCATATGGTCAATGATATTTCAAAATTAAGAAACGTACGCAAAGTTGACAATTCTCGTAGAGCACTTTGCGCAAAAAAAGGCGTATTCGTAAATCCCACACATGTAGGATCAATGTACGTTAACGTCTGCAATTCCAACGCAGAATTTTCCACTATTCACCTGAAAGAGGTATATTATGATCCTGATTTAAGCCTTGATATTTGGTCAGGTGCTAAAATCATGGAGTCTGGCATCTTTAAAATCATAACCGACACGGATCACGCAGACATCATAAATAAAAATACTGGTGAAATTACTATAACCGCTCCCAAGAGAGGTTCTATGTATTACATTGATTACGAAATAGTTGATGAAGAAGAGGAAAATAAGGTCTATCAGGAGCTTGTATGTATGCCTGTACCTAGTACGTCTGCAGAACAGGAAGATCAAGTAGATGATCCTCAACAAAATTTTGAAAAACTGAATGAGGCTGAAACAAGCAATCCACAAAGAGAACAGGAAAACATTGACCATCCCCAAAATTTTCAAGATACCGAAGTGGATACGGTCAATCAGGAGATTTATTCCGAATCTGAGGACGAACTAAACGGAGAGAGTGTCGGAATAAATAGAAAGTATAAAAAAAATATAAACAAAACTAAAACTCTTTGGCATAGAAGATTAGGTCATCTAAGTGGCAAAAGCCTAAAAGCACTTTCAAAAGTAGTAATAGGTATGCCCCAAAATTTGATATTTAAGGATGATGACTTTGCCACTTGCGAAATCTGTATAAAAGCAAAATCCACCCGACTTGGTCACCACGGCGTGAGGACTCGACCAACGAGAAGAATGGAAGTAATCTCATCAGACATCATGGGACCCTTTCAAGAGGCATATAACGGAGAAAAATTCATAATAACTTTTATTGATCATTACTCGAAATATACTCTTGCCTTCCCAATATTAAGAAAATCCCAGGCTTTTGATAAATTTAAAGAGTATTATCTATCTTTCAATACAAAATTCCCCAATGATCCTATCTCAGTATTAAGAACTGATCAAGCTAAAGAATACTCCGACTCCAAAATGACACAATTTTGCTCCGAAAAAGGAATCACATTAGATGATGGCGTGGCGTACACCCCCGAATTAAACGCTATAGCCGAAAGGCAAAACAGAACCCTGCTCGAAAGAGTTAGAGCTATATTATACGACGCAAAAATTGATTTTAAATTATGGTCAACAATTGTATTAGCCGCCGCCCATATAATTAATAGAAGTCCGACCCGCGTCAATCTAGGAAACATGACACCCTATGAAAAATTATACGGTAGTAAACCCGATATTTCCCATCTTCGAGTCTTTGGTGCTATTGCATATAAACACGTTCCTATTGAACAAAGACAGCAATCAGCAGTCAAAGCCAAGAAGAACGAAGAGGAGCATCTCGACCCAAAATTCTTACCCCGAGCCCTTAAAACTATTCTGATCGGCTTTTCGAATGTAGGTTATCAGATACTAGATCCAATCAAAATGAAATCCTACAAATCCTGCGATGTTAAATTTGATGAGACGAAAACATTAGTCGACTTCACAAATAAACCAGAAGAACTCCAAGTAAAACCCTTAGAAGAGGAAATTGAGGCAATCTATAGGGTCAATGTGCTAAAACAAGCCTCATCTGAAGACTCATTGTTTATAGAAGATTGCATGCCAGTAAGTTTTAGTGATATTTTCCAGAATCCTTTTAAGAAAGAGTGGCTTAAGGCAATCAATGATGAACTGCAATCCATGTCAGACCTTAACGTGTGGAAAATTGTAGACCGTCCACACAATATCAAACCTATTGACACACGATGGATATTCACGGCCAAAGCCAATGAAAGAGGAGTAATGTGCCCAAAAGCTAGACTCGTTGCCAAAGGTTTTATGGACAGATCCGAGTATACCATGACAGAGACCTATGCACCTGTTGTGCAACTCTGGCTAATCAGGTGGATCTTATCCGTAACTAACCTATTAAATCTACAACTCGTTCAATATGATGTCAAAACAGCCTATTTGAACTCAAAAATTAAAAATGACATCTTTCTTAATATTCCCCAAGGTTGCAACGTCGAAAAATCAAAATTACTTAAACTTGAAAAATCCATCTATGGCCTTAAAACATCTAGTAAAAATTGGATTGAGTTACTGGATTCTCATCTTCAAACTTCCAATTTTACAAAGTCAAAAATCGACAGATGCGTATACACATGTAAAGATGACTCAGATGGTATTGCCTTCATGATAATTTACGTAGACGACATCCTCCTTGCAACTAATCGTCCCGAATGGGTTAATGAAATAACCATTCATTTTGAAACTCGTTTCACTATGAAAGTTGTAAACAACCCAACCCATTTTGTAGGTTTCGAAATAGAAAGAAATCGTGAATCACAAACAATTAAACTCACCCAAAAACAGCAAATCCAAAAGATTCTCCAGAAATTCAAAATGTGTGATTCAAATCCTTCCAAAACGCCTATGGAGACAGGCCTCAAGTTAAGCAAATCTGAAGGCACAGATAACAAAGAATACAGATCTATGATTGGTGCACTATTATATGTATCTAGAGGCACAAGGCCAGACATATCTTTCTCAGTCAATTACTTGTCAAGATTCCAAAACTGTTCCGATGACACAAAAAAGAACTATGTAAGGCGCATCATCCGGTACTTGAAATCCACGATTGATCTTGCCATTGTCTACAGATCCAACTCCGAAGGCATATCAGCCTATGTTGATGCATCTTATGCCCCCGACATTGATGATCAACCTATAAACATGTCTGAATTAGAAAAAGGAAAATCTATAACTGGTTACCTTATTACTATGTATGGCGACCTGATAAATTGGGGCGTTCATCGCCAAAATATTCATGCTTCTTCATCAACAGCAGCTGAATTAATTGCTCTTCACGATTCTTTTGAGGATATAGAACTTGCTTGGCTAATAAATCGTGAATTCTTCTTAATTGACACTCCTGTAATTGTCTACGAAGACAATATCTCTGTTATTCATGTCATCTCAGGAGGAGGACAAAAACGTCTTCGAGCTCTCATGATCAAATGCTATGGACTTGCTCAAGCCTATAACGACAAAATTTTCATATTCAAACAAATAGCTACTGAAGATCAACTGGCTGACTTACTCACAAAAGCCTTATCCAGTAAGCAGCATATCTTACTTACTAATAAAATCCTAGAATCCCCAAATTGTGATCCCTAAAAAGTCAACTCCATTACCAAAATTTTGTCTGAAACATCACAAAAACATAATTCATTATATTTTATCTCTATTTGCATGTTATTTATCCTGTTACCTAATATAAATTATTTTGCATGTTACCATATTTACTATATTTTATTCATATTTATTAATCACTATACTTACCATAAGCGTCCAAATCAGTTACCATTTTATATATACACTTTTCAATTTTTAAAATTTATATTTTGTAATTTTTTTTTTTAACTTAATTAAATGTAATGAACTTTTAAAACACTTTTGTAATACCCGCAGTAGTGATCGGTTCAAAAGATTGTAGGGGGGTGTTGAGACCACCAATCCTTCTCCCCTCTCACTCCTACGAACACACGATCACATATCGAACACATTTATTTATATCTATTCGCGGCTACACTGATATACCACTTCCGCCGCTCACTCGTTCATTTCCGCTACCGTTCGTTCATTACTCTAAAAATGTACTTTGCTTAAATTATGTAACTTATGAAATAAACATTCGCTTCTTGGACGTAACTTCAATCAAATCTTTCATTTCTGTTACAACTCCGGTCCTCAACCTCTATACAAAATTATACACGAAAAACCAAATCGACTGTCGATTCTATGTCGATGTTTTCTATCGATGCGAAAATCGAAGTAAATATATAAGTTGGAAATTTTCATCTATTTAGAGAAATGGCTCTTAAACTGTAGGCGAGTTCCCTAAAAGGGTGAAGGCGTACTGCAAAGGGACACGTACTACTAATCTTCCCAAAAAAAAAAAACATTAATTTTAAAAAAACTCTAGCACAGCAATGCTTCGCTAGAAAACCCAGTTTGTTCGATATTTATATCTATAGTGATCGATATTTATATCGGTAGTTATCGATATATATTTCGTTGCTAGTTTCAGGTTAAGAAATTACAAAAAACTATTGACAGTTATCCATATCTTGTTGGGACCACCAATCCTCTTTCTCTCACTCTCCTGCGGACATTCGGCATTACTCCTATTATATCTTTTTCACATTTATACTCATGGCTACGCTGTTAACTGTGTCGCCGCTCATTTGTTTATCTCCACACAACTTTGTACTCTTCATACTTTCATACTGTGTACTTTACATGTATGTTCTGTTTCAATTACACACTTTTGAGATGCAACTTTATGAAGATCTTTATTATCTTCTATAATAATCGTAAACAACGATCTACAATCTTTGTATATCTTTAACAAGAATATCAATCTGTCGATGTTTTATCGCTAAAAACTGCTTTTCCAGATATTTTTGTTTTCAATTTTTTCAAGAACTACTGAACCGACGAGTACCAAACTCCTTTCAGACCTTCTCCCATACAATATCTATCTTTCATTAAAGTTTCAACCCTATCTGTTTGGTAGTTTTCTCAAAATCGTGAACATTAAATTTTTTACAAAAATTCTTCTTCTCCAGTTTTCTCAGAAACAAATGAATTAATAGACACCAAACTTCTAAGATTGTGAAAATTTCAGCTCAATCCGTTTTGTCATTTTCTCAGAATCTCGGAAAAACAAATTTTCCCAGAATTTTTTGTTTTCCAGTTTTTTTAGAAACTAATAAACTATTAACCAAAAATCTTATTAATTTCAGACCTGTTCCAATATTGCAACTATCTCTCGTAAAAATTTCTGCACTATCTACCCGGTAGTTTTCTCAGAACTGTGAACACAAAATTTTACCTATCATACACTTTTTTTCAAACACCCGATCTGATTTTGCCGCAAACACACAATGAAAAAATGTAAAAAAGTTTAGCCAACATTACCCAGCACGCATACACGAGTATTAGTATTATTAAGTACTTACAATTTTCAATTGCATTGTCCACCCACACCACCGCCCAATCCTCATCACTGTCACAGTAGATGACAAATGGGATGTTGTTAAACGTTTTGTTTGGCATTTTTTTTGCAGAAAACAGTGAAAAACAAAAATTAAAAATAGAATAAAACACAAAAA
Organism: Ericerus pela; assembly: GCA_011428145.1. Classification (NCBI taxonomy): domain Eukaryota; kingdom Metazoa; phylum Arthropoda; class Insecta; order Hemiptera; family Coccidae; genus Ericerus; species Ericerus pela. Next base: position 121,287 of record WOFM01000588.1, on the reverse strand, counting down.
AAAACACAAAAAATGGTAAAAAGAATACAAAAAATACAAAAAATGGCAAAAATTACAAAAAATTACAAAAATAAGACAAATTAATAGACGCATTAACGATCACATCACAAGTGACTCGTAATTTTTTTTAGGGTAGTCACCTTTGATGGTTGTATCAGTGTTGGTGCTAATGTCGGTGCTAGTGATAGTATTGATGATGCTAGTGTTGGTGCAGTTCTTGGTAACGTTGATGAGTCATTGGTGAAGGTGAAAAGAATATCGAAGTGTTGCGACAAAGAAGTGTGGGCAGGGTAAGATGATTACCTGTTCATCAACCGATTAAGAGAGATGAAAATGTTTTGTTTTGTTAATTTTTTGTTCTCAAATCTTTTTTTTCTTCTCTTAGCTCTTAACTTCTTACAAATTTAGGGTTTTTTGCAGTTCTCGAGTGTAAAAATGTCATAGATTATTTCATCATGCATCATTTATTGTGTACATTATCGGGTCAGTGTATCAAATTGTAGCAATATAAAAAATTTCTCTTGTCCAATTTCGGCGATACTTGTTTCCAAAGGTATTTTTCCAACAAGATATGCGTACCACTTAGCCTACTCTAAAAGTCGGCTTACCTAAAAAGAATTTATTTAGAGGAAATAATTTTTCACAAATTTTGTCTTCGTTTATGGCATTTACTGATAAGAGTGTTGTGCCTATAGATCGATGAATATTTTTTTCATTATATTTTCACACAATAAGCAGTAATACGAGCAATTTCAAAACAGACTTAATTTTTCATTCACCTTACGATTGACTTTCAGCTATGGCACTTTTTTCATCGTTGAAAGTGTGATACATGACAATATTGTACTTTGACAAAACTTTTTTAAAATCTTTATTCACAAACTCTTTGCCTCTGTCTACTTGCAACTTTGTAGGATATCGTTTATTTTGTTTAATTACTTGGCAAATGCTTCGGCAACCTCTTTACCACTTTTTGTTTTCAACGGAACCAAAAACAAACTTACTGAAAGTGTCAATAATGTTGGAAATGTACTTGTAACTGCCGTTTGGTCTACCATATTGAGTCATTATTAATAAATTGGTCGCCCATATGTCATCTATACCTTTCATTATTATTCTGTGTTTTTGAAATTTTTTAATCACTCTGCTATGTAATTCTTTTGCTTCTTGCTCCTGCATATCGTATTTTGTATTGTATAAACCAGAGAGAGAGAGAGAGAGTGAGAGAGAAAGTCCTACAAACGGTCATTATTATTACATTTTATCACAAGAACAACACCACCAGCTATTGCTTTTATCATCATCATCATCGTCATTGTCATTGCAATTACCATTACCAAAACCAACAAACCAACATCGTAGCAAAGGAAAGTAAATAACAAATTTTTCCTCCCTTGCATTCATACATGCAACAAGCATTACATTTTATTTTGTTTTTATTGTTTTTTTTGTTACGCAAGCCATTATAAACATAATAAATTTCCACAAATAATTTGATTAACTTTTTGTACTTAACTACCATTATGATATACTTTTACACCTTTACCCCAATATTTTAACAATTCGCTAGGGGGTTGCACACCGAATGAGTCAAAATAATCCATCCTATCATTATGTTTCTAATAACAAACCCAATGTGTACCTCTGCTGGGATAACTATCAAGATTAAAAACACCACATTCATTTTTATGCACTTTTTTCTGTAATAAGTCACGCATATAGACACCTCTAAATTGCGGAATATTTATACATTTCACTATTGTCTCGATATCGATTTTGGTTATAGAAGCTTTTTTTTTTTTTCAAAAACAACTCTATACAAACCATTACCTGTAACAGATGCAGTAGTAGTAGTAGCAGTAGTAATAAGAGTTGGAATAGATTTTTTCTTCCTTTTGGTAATACAAACACCTTTACCATTAGCCTCTATGGCTTTGTTATGGCGGATACATTCCTCTACCAACTTGCTGTTAGCTTTTTTATTGTTTCAAGCTTTAATTCCACTGCTAACTACTGATGTAATAGCAGGTGCTGCTGCTAATAGAGCTGCTACTGCTGCTGGTAGGAACCCATCTTCCTTATTGGTTATCATATGTTTTAACTTTGGTAATGACAAATGAACAGTTGCATCTTTGTCTTTTGCATGACTACTACTGACAGCTTGTATTTGTCTCGATGCTAATGGTATTTTCAAATCACTAGTGATGGATTCTTTAGTCTGTGCCACTCTAAACTTCACGTAAATACTTTTACCGTTAGGCTTTTGCAAAAAATTCACAAGTCACTCTGTATCTCCATGGTCCAAATTAGCCGGAAAATCGACGTATTTTGGTTTGTTTTTCACACCAACACCCGCACCAATGGCACGTTTTGCACGCATCCCTGTTGTCACCAACCACACATTAGCTTTTTCATCTGCTCTAGAGTCATCCTCCTTAAAACAATTCCATGCTTCTTCCTGCAATATAGTCTGCCAAATGACAATCGTTCAAATCTTCAGATTTCAAGTAAGCGATATCCTGACACATAGCAGCTTTGTCCAGTTTATTCACTGGTTTCATATATTTTTCCAGGTAAAGATCGAGTGGAGCATAATTGTAACCGTGTAAATTTAATGGGACTGGTAAATTATCTATCAAATCATTCATCACTCCTTTACCTTTCCATGCAGTGTTGGGGTTGGTGGTTGTTGTTGTTGTTGCTATAGGCTGTGGTAGAAAATCTCTTAATATTTTCCTACACTGTTTTTCACTGTAAACTTTGTCATAATTCATCATCGTCATTGTTGTTGTGGATGTCATATTTCTTTGAATTCTTGTATAATGTTTGTAATTTTGTTACATACAGTAGGGTTAGTATTTCCAGCTTTTATTTCACCGTATCAAATGCACAATCTTTCTAATAATTTGTCAATATTATTCCAATATATGTATTCAACACTATTGTTTGGCACAATTACTTTAGGTAATAAACCTTCACCAATTATGTCTTCTTCAGCTTCTTGTTTGGCACCTCTAAGATTTTATTTATAGACTATCGGTCTTATTATTTCGTTGCATTTGGAATTTTTTTTAACTTTTAATCTTTTACTGAATGGATTGTTTTTGTTTATAGAGGAAAGTATCCTTTACTATTTGGATGTATTTTTCAAAATCTTTGACTGTATGGCTGGTAGAATGTGTATTGGTTAATAATTCCCACAAACCAGGTGTACTGATGTAAGTTTTACCACCACCACCACCACAAAAACCTTCGAACACTAAATCATTACCCACAATATCCACTTTAGAATTACTAATGTAAAAACCATCTTTTTCTGCATGTATACCGTAATTGGTGTCTGTATGTCATCCACCAAGTATTATGTCTAACTAGCATTTGTAACCAGCTAAATCATCATGGTCAACAGCAGTGGCTGCAGCAGTAGGATGTGTTGTTGATTTGTTGTTGTTGATGGTTTTAATTTTGGCATTAATCCACAAATTGGGTTCAAAATCGAGGATAAACCTTCATTCACCCATGTATAAAGCACATATCGCCCATACCTTAACTTTTCAAACTTTCTTTTTAGTTCTCTTTCTGCTTTAAGATACTGATTGACACTGTTGTTGTTGTTGTTCATATTACCGGTCTAAATTCTAAAATAATATTAATTCTTTTGACACGAAAATCGATCAAATGGTTATCTTGGTCGACTATTTTCAATTGTAAATCTTGTAAAGTGTCAGTATTCACACAGTAAAAAGCGATTGTATTCAGTCTTTCAATAATTTTTTCACCTGGGTCAACGTTCAAAGGAAATTCATAGATAGTGTGGTTGTTGAAATGTGAATCTTCGACATTACTTTTTACTAAATTGCACCGTACACGTATCATATTTATAGAAAACATGTTAGGTGGATGCGTGGAACTGTGATGGCCACTTTTTTTATACAAACACCATTTAAAACCTAAAGTTGGACCTATGGATGCCAATGGTGTGAAATCAATGTGAAGCGTACCACCCATTTCAGCTTTTCTCGTATTCTTATTCATGTACATCCAGAATTTTTTGGTATATGGCACATTTACACTTAAGTACGTGGCTATATCATCCACCTTGTAAATACCCGGTGGTATCTCAACAACTGTCCTGATCACATTCCATTTATTATCATTAACGGTAACATTTTGATTATCATCAGCCAAAATACCCAGCCAAATATTGCTGACATTTCTCTTGCCACATTTCAATGGCGGTGGTGGCAATGGTTGTGCTCCGCCTACAACAACATCACATTTGTAAATTTTTTTCAAAGGCATTGAGACTGTTTCTTTACCTCCCTCACCACCACTACCAAAACCAACAGAAGCTGTTTTAATTTTTTCATGATACACGAATGTCAACTTGTTATTACACTCGGTAATGTTGAAAATGTTGTTATGCGTAACAAAACTGGACAAACCTACTTGGTACACTTTATCAAACCTTATACTGTAGTGATACTCTTTCCTTATTACAGACTGTTTATCGTTGATTGAAATATGAAATGCCATTTTCACACACACAAACACAAAAAAAATACATAACATTTAAAAAATGTACTTGCAATTATCCTTAATAGAGTTGTTTGCAAGGAAGTATATACATAGGGAGATGGAGGGGTTAGTTTTGAAACAGACTGTTTTCAGTAGTGGTAGTAGCAGCATCGCCATTGTCATCATCATCACCCTCAATAATCATAATCATTGGCATCCACTCTATAGTAATAATTTTCCGTAAGATAATCCTGATACTTAATAGCCTGTTCCAAAGCGCATTTCAATTTGTTATGATGCGGGCGGCCGTATTTGTAATGGAAAAACGGTGTCTTCTGCATTGTTTTACTAATGCCTGGAAATTTGTTGAGATCTACAATTTTTTCTGTAGCACAGCCTGATAAACCCAAAAGAAAGTTTTCCCTGTCCAACCCTTTAATGTAAACAAGTGTCGCATTGTTGATTACCTTACACAAGGCAGACTCAACATCACACAGCAGGAGGTAACCACTTGACCACGGAATACCATGAACAAATCAAAAAGTGTATCAGTGTTGCCAAATGAAAACGTTTTAATAAGATTTTTATCGGAGAGTTGTTTGGTTATTGGTTCCAGGGTAATTTGGAAATTGGTGACTGAAATATTTGGAATAACCCCCTTTATCAGATTCTGCATGGAGGCGCCATTAATCCAAAGGGCATTCTTATAGTGGAGGATGAAACCTTTAACTTTTGTGGTCACTTTACCCAAATCCATTTTGTAATACTATGATTTTGGCCCTGTGGCTAACCACTTTTTGATGTACCCACCTCCCAACTCATCGGTCCACTGAGTCAACATGTTACCATATCCAGTGTTATTGACACCATCATCCAGGTAAACTATGCTATCTGTATCACAATACAGTACATTTTTGTTGATAATAGCCAACTTCTTGTAAAGCAGAAGTCGAGCATTGGCAGTTGTAAAATGGCTATGAAAATGTTGGTGCTGTAGTTATTTTTCACATATGTCTCCTTGTACTTGTAGTTCATCTGGACCATTTTGTCGGTGATTTAAATGACAGAAATGTCTTGCAACCAGTCATCGAGTAAAATCTCGTAGAAATAGAATGCATCGATGACAAACTCAGCAGTAGACATGTTTTGCCATTGATCAAACTTACCCCACAGCAAATTCAAACATAATTTCAAAACAGCTCTTTTACCCATATTTTCTACAATTTTGTTCAAGTCCAAAACAAAACCCATTTTTTCATTTATTTCCTGGGCATAGGCTTCGTTGGAGGGATATGTATGTGGGATGGTTTCCAATTTAATTTTAGAGAAATTGCTAATGTACCCCTTCCACAATTTATTACTTTTCTCAAAATCCCACACTTCTTAAATTTCAATAATTTTGTATCCTCAGGCTATGGCTTCATTCAACTCGATCATACTCCAAGTACCTATAAACTGCCTTTCCACACTGACATGATTGCAAACACTTTGCTGGTTTTTAGCACACTTCGGACAGAGGGGGAATAATAATTTATCGGCTTTCTCTATTTTTACTTTGTCCAGAAGTAGAGGGATGAGGAGATTGCAAGGTCCTTAAACTTTATACTTGATCAAACCATACCAGATGGGATCATGTTTGGATGGTCTGAACATTTTGAAGGGGTGACCTTCAGGGTAATTATCGTAAAACATAATGCAGGGGTACAGGCTGACAACATCGGCATACTTAATTTTTGCACTACCCTCGGGCCTGACTTCTTTTTTCAACTTAAACACTTCCACCCAACCACCAAAAAGAGCATCACGAGGATTCAACAGTTCGACAATTTCTCCCTCCTTAACAAATTTCCTATACCCTTTAGTCTTCACCCACTGACATTCGCACTTTTCAAATACAATATCACCATCCCACTCCAACTGACTTGTTCTATCTGCTGTCTTTTGCAACAAATATTCCATAGTTTCTTTTTTCACGTTGTTAATAAAAGAGGGTCTAAAGCAACGAGAGCAACCGTGCCAGAAGCAGCCATGATGCTGGTACACAATTTTTGTACTCTCATCGTAACCATCCACCTAAGCAACACAAATTTCCACTTCCCCGCCATTGAGAGCATGTCGAATAAGGGACTTTTGAAATGAACGCAAACACAAAATTGATTATTTCAAGTACCAGTTCTCAAACCTTTTTTCTACGACTCCGATAATGTATGGTTGCAGGTATTTGGATATATAGATAGCCATACAGATGTTGGCAATGGTGACATACTGGAATAGGTCGATGTTTCCAATCTCTAGAAACTATTCATGCAAATTGAGGTATCCCCTCTGTAGAATATCTATGTCCAAGTCGCAGTACTCGACAATTTCTCAAGCCATATCAAAAACCTAACCCTCCTCCTAGATAAATTTAGACTGCTCGCCATCCTTCATCGTGTCGTAGCAGTAGTGTTTTTTCTCCGGAATCGGGCCAACGTAATTTTCATTTTCTTTAGTGTTGAACAGGTGGGGGAAATAACCTTTTTTCAACTCAGTCAGACTAAAAGTTTTCGGAAAAGCCCTAAGAGAACTGGCAAAGAAATTATGACTGTCGATAATTTTCAAACCTATGTGTAGGACTTCTAACATCATTAATTTGGAATTGTTGCAAATGACATTTGGTTTAATGGTATTTGCCACGAGGTACTGCATAATGAACTGTGAATTGTAACCTTTGGCATAGTGGGCAATGGCTGTATAATCATTATGTTCAGTACTGATTAACCACTCGCAAAATGCATCGTTACTGGTAAATGTAAATTTCTCACCTGAAAAGTCATGGGTGATGATCAAGTTCGGCATATGGATCCCAGTTTCCTGCTGAGCTTCGTAGTTGAAGAAGATGTACTGCTCCCTGTAACTGCATTTTCTGTTGACAACTGTACTGCCCAGTAAACAATTTTTACAACCCACACTACACCGACCACCTTTCGGTGGCTTCGACACCATGTAACACCGATGATTTTTTTTTAACACCACTTCCTTACAATTAAGACACTTCACATAATCGCACTTATGAGATGAAAATGAACTACGACAAATTATAAGACAACACTTTGGACACTTGAACACAGTGGCACAAACACTATTACAATGATTATTTAAAAACTCACGATTAAAACAATAATGATTACAATTAGTACAAAAAATCTTATCTTTAGTGTAGGAAAGATGCTTAGCCTTCATACAGAGGTTATACACTGCACTAGGTTTTGGTCTGCAGTGTTGAGAATTTTTGTTTTGGTAGGGTTTATCGCACTTTTCACAATAATATGATGCACCCAGGAAAGAAGTCATTTTGGTGATCACTTTTTTAAATAAAATTATGTCATTATTATAAATTTGAAGTTTTATTGCCAAAATTTTCCGACCACTCTGTAAATTCGGCCTATGTCTGTAAAATACAGTCAATAGAGCAGAAGGTAAAAAATCTCCCACTCGTTTCAAAATGAACTATTGTCAGTTTCTAAATTTTCCAATGATGATTGGTATTGTTATAAAAAAACCATTAAACATACATGAATAGTAATTATTATGTAGTAAATTAAATCATTATTATTAATACTGTTATTAATATTTATTAATTCTTTGGTTAAACCAGTATAGTTTCAGTGAATAATAAGAATTTAAGAATCGTGTTCAAATATGGAATTGGGATAGGGTGGAAGGATGGGTTAATATTAACGCGTTTGATAGAAAAGGGAATACATAGGTAAATATTTATTAATTTTCCTATAAATATATATAATTACTTGATCGTGATATTTTTTTCTCTCTTTTTTCATAATCTGTATACTATAATAACTGAACCGTCAGAGGGTAATTTGAATTTTTACAGTATGATAACAACGATAACAGTTTTTCCAGTCGTCACAAATGTACATCGTGAAAAAGTGGGAGAAGGAAAACTGATGGTTGAAAGAATATGGGGTTGTTCGAAATCGCAGGCACGAGCATTTTGAAAGTTTTGTTTTATCGTGTCAACGTCATTTTACTAATGGAGGTCGAAGATCGTTTTTAAATTAATTACTTTTAACACTAATTTGACTGGAAATGTGACAATGATTCGGAGTTTCGTTGGTATGAATTTTAGCGCCGCTGTGATTGCGAAGTTCCTTTCATATCAGACTTTTCGTCTCTAAAATAATCTTTCCTCGAAAAATTTTAATTTTTACTCTTTTTGAATAATCATCTAAACATTTCCAAAATTAAAATAGAACGAAAACAAAGAAACAGAGAAAGCCTTAATCTGTATTTTCACTTCATTAATTAATAGTTTGAAGTTTTTCTTCCCTCACTCTGATTTTTTTTTTTTTTTTTTTTGAAGGTTCGTTAGCTCTTGGAGTTTGTTTTTCGTGTCTAAATCGCATCCCACTGTTCAAACATTCGTTAAACATATTAAAAAATTTAGAAACAATTTTGCTCTCAGTTTTCTTTTTTCCAAACAAATTCAATTTTATCCTCTTAGTGGAACTATACTCGTTAGTTTTGATCTTCAGTCTCTTTAATAACCTGTATAGGAACACGTCTGTGGTTGGATACATTAATTTATAATCTTATTACGTATTTCTGGATCCGTGTGTCTGCAATCCAAATTAATGGTTCAAAACTGCATTAGAGTAAACCCAATAATAAGATCGCCTTTATTTGGTACTGCCGTCCATCAAAAATATATTTACCGAAATTCTGCTCACAAGGAAGTGCGTGGCTCTTCTACGAGGTTGTTATAGGTAATATTTTTAGAAACTTGACTTCTCAGATAAGTTAAACTAGAGAAATTTACCATTTCTTCAGAATTCTCTGAATTAATGACTGGATTAGTAACTTATTTTTTTTACTTGAGTACTTGTGCATAATTTGATATTGTTATGGATACCTCCCCCAACTGTGTAAAAAAATAATTAAACACTCATACCCCCGTACATTTTTAAAAAATTTACGCGCTCAAAAAGTTTTTAGATCTCCAAGTGGACGTCGTTACTCCAGATTTCTTGTAATCTGAGGCTGTCAGTTGTAACTGCTATCTTCGATATTTTGGTTGTGTAATCAATTTAAAAGAACCGAACTCGCAGAATCCATATGATTGATCTTAGATGAAAGTCTAGGTACGTTATATTATTGGGTGGCTACTCATTTTTCATCAGTTTCTCATGAACGATGTTTGTGTTTTGACGTAAGATTTGATAACGAAATACCTACCATACCAGCTATGTATAACTTAAATATTTATAATTTCCTGCTTAATTGAGCCAGGTTCTGATCACTCGTGATCTATGGCAACACTGCAGGTTCGACATAAACTTTATCGTAATCTTGTTGAAAATTTATATCGTCAGTAAGACGAGATTAACAAAAAAAAAAAAACTCAAGCAGGTTTGATTTCGATTTGGATAGAAGCATTTTACTGGTTCTCTGAAGAGGCTGTTCAATTTTCCACCGCAGAACTCGAAAGTAGCTTTTTTTTCAAAAAAATGTCGGGTTTTCTAACTCAATTGTATCGATTTTCGAGTGCTGACAAGTAACTAAGGGTAGGATAGGATGGGTCATGGTTCACCTAAAACAATTTTTTTCTCCTTTGCTGGCCCACCCTGAATTTCAGCCAGTTACTCGGCCTAGAGGTACATACTTACGTTTATTTTTTTAAACTTGAGATGCCCGACCTGTGATTTTTTCTCTCAATTAACAGCCGTCACCTCCCGTCAAATTCCCTATGTTTTTTCTTGTGAAATATTCCTTCCTTTTTATTTGAAAAACGTACTGAACCATTTTTTTTCCCTTCACCGAGATATTTTTTTTCTTCACGTACAGCTTACGAATCCACCGAATTATTCTCGAATTATTATATACGTATTTCTTCGAATCAATGTTATATTTTGCTACGTATTTTCTCTCGTAAGCGGCTAGGCTACACAGTTTTACAATGTTTAGCCTGTCTGTATTTGTATTATTCGCCACTTAGCCTAGCCACAGATCTCGTAAAACTTATACAATAGCCTATATATGTACCTGTAATTGCTTGCCTAACATTCGGCGGTCCGTTTGGTTGCTCGCCTAATGGACTGAAAAAGTCGTTAAATTCAAACTGTTGCAGCGGCCAAAATATTTTATCTTTTTCCACAGGTGATTGGCTGTATTTTCATGGTATGAGAATGTACAAGACGATGCAATTGGTGGTGAGTTCTGGGGGGAATTTCTCTCGATGCCTGGCGCGATCCTTATAGTTTAGCCTAGTGTTAGTTGAATTTTAGTAATCGGATCGCGCCGTGTAGAGGTTTTCGCCTCGAAAGTGTTTTTTTTCAGCCACTAAATTTTCAATTCAAAATCAGAAAACTTACTCGGAGGGGCCTGCCCTCACCGTTTAATGTTACCATAATAAATTGCGAATTGTGTGTATAAAATTTTCCTTGATTTCAAGGTTTCATGCCTATTTTTGGAGGTCACGAAATATTTGAAATTTGACACTTTTCTTGTAATTTCGTCCATCAGGGTGGCCAATTCGTAAGTCTTTTTGTGTCAATCGAAATAAAAAATACTTGACCTTCAAGGTCAAATTCAAATTCTGCTCAAATCAAAATTTGAAAAAGGCCACAGAGGGGTGTAGAAACCGCACCTCCACAGTGGACCTGCCTACAACCAGACAGAGCAGCGGAAGCAGAGCAGAAGATCCAGTTAGTTGCAATTTATTTCAACTTTTTGCTGTTTTCGCCTGTACCAGTGTTTGTCAGTGGGGCTACAACAGCCGGGGCGACGAGAGGCATTCCAGAACCACACCACCTGAATTTGCATCGTCTCAAGGCCGCTGCGGAGCTGTCACGGAGGATCAGTAAATATATGGTTTTTTCTATTACTCTGTTTCAGTCACTCTTTTCTTGGGAATCAAAATTAAAATGTTAGCCTAATAATCAGGCATGTGGTGGGAGGGGGGTGGTTGGTTATTCTGGTCTTTGGGATGTCAGTTCTGAAATGGTGAATTTTCCTTTTTCTTCCTTTTTATCTTTTCCTACACCTGGCCATGCAAGAGTTCCTATACTCTACCTGCCTTTCTGTTGGCTCTTTTTTTTTTGTTTGTTGTTTGTTTGGTTTTTGTGATTTTTTCGGACGTCACAAACTTCTATTAGTTGAAGTTTGATTTATAAACAAGTTGCGTTTTTTTTCTTCCGTACTATCCCCTCAAAGAAAAAAAAAAAAAAAATTAAAAAATTTCAGGATTCTTGTGACCTGCATCTGACAGCCCATCAATGGTCCACGCAAAATAAAAATTGGTTACATCACTGAATGTTAACCATTTTGTTTCATTTTTTATGGGCCGTTTTTTGGATCTGACCTGGTCATTCATATTCACCTAAATTCATAACCTATTTGACACAGATTTCCATTAAAATGGCTTTCTTTTAGCTTCGCGTGGAATAAACTTAAATTATTTTTATTATTATGTCGAGTGATTAACAACTGCTTTGATTAAATTCACCATGTACTTTTGTTCGCAGGTCACCTTGTCAATATCAATACTCATTAGCCTGCACGTGTTCTTTTTACTAGTTGTGGAAATTATTCCTCCCACTTCGTTGGTCATACCGTTATTGGGAAAGTATCTTATATTTGCGATGATTTTGGTATCAATCAGGTAAGTGATCCGATTATTTTTTCGTATAAATTAATGCAAAATGTTGATTTCAATTTGAGGCCATCTGAGGAAATCCATAAATCATGACACTTCAAAGTAAATTAAAGAAAAAATTACTGGCACCGAAATATCGCATAATTTAGTTTGAAAATTAAAGAAGTCTTCGACATTTTTGTAGAAAAAGAAAAAATTCCATTTTATATAGGCTTATGGTAAATTTCATCACAAAAAACAAAAAAACAAAAAAACAAAAAAAACGAAAGAAACAAAAAAACAAAATAAACCCCAAAAAATTGTATGGTAGGTATGTAAGTTACTTTTTAATGAATCAAGATATTAATATTGTTAGTGATAGCGTACGTACTTCATTCTGTTATGGTACGTGAAGTAATGGTTGTGAATAATTTTCCCCAAGTTAGGTATGATTAATGTAACTTAATGAATTTGTTATTACCTATATGGTGTTTGTCGCAACAAAGCAAACTAAGCAATGTCCCCACGAGGACTTCCTACTTTTCCACGTGTTCGATGTAACGCTGTAATGAAATACCTACCTTTAACTTGAATGAAATTTCGGGTACCTACTTCAATCGTGCTAGTAACCTAATTTATTTGTTCATGCTTGCGATTTTGCTACAACTTCGGGTGACTAATTTCAATATTGGTCGTTCGAGGTGCCTACATAAATTAAGTACTGTACCTGAGAGTATTTGAGGGTATTATCCTCACATCGATGAATAGCAATAAACATGTGCTTCCGAATTCTATCTTGGTACCCCGAGAATTCTGAATGTTACAATCCCTCTTAATATTTATAGCTTTCAACTGGGATCTAGCCATCGGTTAGGCTATTTCTCGAAACAATACAGTTGATACGGCAAATCGACAACTTCTCTCTAACTACCATTTTTTGAAACACTTTTCAACAGTTAATGACCGTGTATATGTTGTCGTTATCTTTGTCGTTGTTGTTTTTAATCACCATATATACTTCCTCCAGTGGTAAAATTCCTGGAAATTTCAATATTCCCAATCGAGTCCATTCGTGGCAACTGGGCCTTATCAAGAAGAAACAAATAGAAGAAATTATTGCTAACGTATTTCCTCCACACTGCCCCCATGCTACGCTGATTTCCCTCTTCTTTCTGTACATCGCCGTCTACTGAATGTCGTGCAACCCACTCCCTAAGATCTTATCCAAGCCTGTCCTCCCCTCAAATTGATTGTTGCTTTTCCTCGATTTATTGTGCGTATGACCTCGATGAAGAAACTGGCTATTCATTTTCATTTCTTCTTGAGGAGCCTACATTACGATATGTGGCTATAAAATTTCAGGGTTGTGTATCTGCAACACGTACATTTTTGTAACAGAGGTACGTATTCGTATGTAGTTAGGTATTACAGAGTCTGGTGAGTCAATACACCGTTTTGTAACTTTCTAGAATTACTTATTTTGGAAAAAACTGCATTTGAATTGAAAATTGTGTGAATTTGTTTGTCAGAATTTTGCAAGAGATTAAGTTGAAAGTTTTTCCTTATATTATAAAAATACTCAAGCTGAGAGTTTTCAAATGCTTGAATTATATTTATTAGGATGATGCCGTACCTTGCCCAATTTTTTTAACTTTTTTTTTGTTTGTAATGTTTTTTGTCTGGGAAAAAGTCGATGACGAACTGCCTAGTCATTCTTCGATCTTGAAAAAATCATAGAAATTGTAAAATAAAAACATCTGTTAATCTATTAAAAGATGGATGTTTGTTTGCAATAGCTAAACCGTTAGGCCACATTTGGAGAAAATGACTGCTGTTAGAAATGTAGTGAAATACGACGATTCTTCACAAAGACAATGCACCAACCCGTGTAACACTCTGTCTGTTAAGCAGTCTTGAGCTGATACAAGTATTATAATGCTCTTTTTATTATTCAATTTTAAGCCTTTATGACTTTTTTTCATTCGCCAAAATTGAAACATCACGAAAGGAACGCATTTGCAGTTGTTGGAGACTGTGAAAGCGAAAATGGCAAAGGTGTTGAAAATATTTAGAATAGTGAAAAATTCATAATTATATAGTGATGGGTGGATGCAGATGTAGAGTGTAGGTTAGGGATATGGTTTGAAAACGATCAAATTATGATGATAAAATTTCTTTATTTAACCGGTTCTGAAATTTTCAATTTACACCTCATATTTTTTCAAAAAAATCAGCAATGTTGGAAATATAGAAAAGATTTCGATCTTGGCTATATAACTGTCGCATTACTATGTAGGGTTAACGTTTAAACCTTCTTTTATGAGCTTTTTTTTTTTTTTTTTTGTACAAAAAATTTTTTCTTCAATCCATGATTTTTAATCATAAAATTAGTGCCGAACAGTGAGTAGTTTAATCTTTTTTGTTTTTATTCACTTTAAATTCCAAAACAAGAACGCAAAAAGTCTTGTAAAACTAATTGACAGTTTTCCTAAAACAACGTGCCGATCATTGTTAATCGGTTATTTCTCGCATACCCACCGAGTACCTATACTCTTTTTTTAGCCGTCATTTTAATTACATCGTTAAAAAGTCGAGACTTTTTTTTCGTGCTCAATTCAAGTTTTTTTTTATATTGTAATAATTTAACCAGAAAATATATTCTCGCTGTAGGTAGGTATTTCATTTCTTTCAACGCATTTATGCTCGACTTTTTTTTTGTGTGTTTTTGAAAACTTTTCCAAGGGTTGTATACCAAAAAAAAAAAAAAAAAAAAAAAAGCTTGGAAATACTGCGGTAATTATTTTCCCTGCCCTAACTATAGTATTTCAAAAATATTTGAAATTAAGACTTTCAAAACGGATTGTTATTATTTTTTTTTTAATTGTTACCTACTAGCATTTGCGTAACCGTAGTCGTGTTAAACGTTCATTTTCGTTCGCCGCAAACTCATAGAATGGCACCATGGGTGAAACGAGTCTTTATTCATATTCTACCGAAGCTGCTGGTTATGAAAAGGCCGCAGTACCGTTTCGAGCCAAACAAGTAAGCAGATAAGAAAAATATTTATAATTATACTGAAGTACTTACTTGTTTAATTGAAGCTAATAGTCAAGTGTATTCTTTGTGCGGATATTGTTAATTACAAGAGAAAATAAATTTGCCGAGCATTTTTTTTTCCCTGTAGGCGTTCGAAAAAAATTCAATTAAATTTCGTAACAACGCCGTATGTTTATAAATTTTATTGGTGAAGGAGATTTTTGAATATAAGTTGGTACACACGCTGTGCCAATGAACAGTATTGTTAATTGCAGACAGGCAACTAGCAATGTTGTTGTCTCGCACGCCAGATATTGGCGGATCTGGTTGGGGAAATAGGAAAATTTCCCCTAAATGCCAAAAAATTAAAAAAAGAAACAGAAGTATAACACAATATCTAAATAAAAACCATCCAAAATTGTTGAAAAGCAAAAAAAAAAAAAAAAAGAAAAGTAAGAAAACAGATCAACTCTCCAAAATTATTGGAATTTTTTGCCATCCAAAATGACGCTTTGAAACCGCCACTGATACTAGAACAACATGTTACTAATAGTTTAAAGTAGTTTATTTTTCAATGTTACCAATAGTGATTATGACACAGCACACAACACATTATTTTTCAAACTACAGTCTATATTGCCAAGCAATAGGTAGGTATGTACCTATTGCTTTCATAAACATTAATGTGGGATGATAGGTCTGTTCGGTATAACTAAAACTGCAACACTTTTATCGTTAAAAAAATAAAAAAATAAATAAATAAAACAGAAAACAGTTGGTTCAATTTGAAAAAACTTACTAAAAGTGTCGAACTAGTTTTCTCAAAGTTTGAAACCCTATTTTTTTCTCAAATAAAAAAAGCGTTTTTGTTTTATTTTCTGCATATGGTGGGAAATTTAGTTGGATTAGTTTTCAGTTAAGCAGATTAATGAAAGGGAGACCATATGGTTTGAAAAATGCTATATCATTGTGTAACAAGTGTGAAAAATGGGCAGTTCCACGACAAGAGTAACGAAGTTTGCAGCTGGAGCTAAAGGCATGTGCTTCAAACCTCACGCACGTCTAAACTGCCTTTCCATGCCTGATTTACGCTTTATTTTTTATGACTTTCATTTTTTACTATACCAAAACCAAAACTTGGCTGTGCAAAACTGAAATCGAGGCCAAAATTTCACCCTGTAGGCTTAAGATCTAGACCAAGATCAAGACCACGAATTTACTCTGTAAGTTGAAGACCACGACGAAGAGTATAAATAAAGGGCCAGAGTAGGTAAGACTGAGACTAAGATCAAGACCTAATTCACTAAGACCAAGATTATAGCCTCGTTCACACTCGGCTATTTTTTAAGCTACTAACCAGCTTAGGGTACGACTATTTTGTTAACAGTTTACTTCACTACGCCGTTTAAACCCTTTAAATTCAACTTTAACTTGACAAATTGTCCCATAAGATTCTCACGAGATAAGGCTCTTGTGTCTAAAATACTTAGGTTGCTCAAAAATCGTGCATTCTGCACGTGTGTTACGAAACAGTATATTTTATGTAAAGTGCAGAGAATACTCATAGCATAAGAATTCGAAAATATACAATTATATACATACTGTTGCTCATTTTCTGCACACTGATCGTGCCCAGAAAGATGAAGCATTTCATGCATTGGTTGCAAAAAAAGTTTCTCCTATCTCTCATTACAAATTATTTTATGAAATATATAGTTAAAAATCAAGACTGCAGTAAATGTTTGAGAACAGTCTAAAGTCGATGATAAATCAGTGCTAATATATAGGCTGTTAATTTATTATCGATTTTTCGCACGATTGGGTACTATCAAACCTGTGTTGTGTGTTTGTCCGTTTTGAACGCAACAAATTTATCTAGTATTGAAATTTTATTTGTAACGTTTTGAAGATCGCCATCTTTGCACTTCTGGCCAAACAGTAATTCTTTGGTAATTCATTCATTTGCAGATTTAATGCCGGTTCCCTCGTGCTGAAAAATCGCGATATACATCCCTGTTTTTTCCAGTTACGACAGACGGAAAACAATATGATCGTAGCTAAAAATGACGAATTTATTAATGTGCTGAATAGAAGGCTAAAAACGACTACGTCAAAAGAGGATATAGCATCGATGAATAGGTGAGAATACATGTTTTCGATTTTATTTAATTGTTGTCTGAGTGAGTGGTGTAGCTGTTTTGTGCTCGGCCTCGCAACCACATACGAAGTTTTGAATGTCAATTGTTTATTAGAATAAAAAAAAACCGATCTTAAAATATGTCGACAGAGATGGCCAGATAAATGAACAACTTTACCTTCTAAAAGTAGTATAAACTAGTTAAAACTAAGGTATCAAATTAATACACCGGTGACAAATAGGTACAGCCTACCATTTCAGAAAAAAAAAAATTAAAAATTTTATTTTAAAATTGGTTTAAAATTTTATTTGAAAATTAATTTAAAATATTAGGTAGGTTGCCAGTGTGGAGAATGAAACCGACAACCTACAGGTTTAAAAGCGACGATGCCACCTTATGGTTATGACACTGCCGATAGCTCAGTGAAGGTGTGGTTCTAGAGGTTCAGGTCCCCACAACCACAATGCAGCATGACATCACTATTGAGGGTGGAGCTCGGCTTTTGCAAGGCGGTAAACGCACAAACCCGCAGCACAGACTTACTACATCATGGCTCCATGCCACTCTGTTGGAGGGGGTGTGTGAACTGGTAGAGGCGCGTATTTGCATCATGTCAGGGTCACCATTTCTGGAGATTGCCGGTGTGTGGAATCAAACTGGCAACCTTCAGTTTTAAAAGCGACAACGTTACCACATGGCTATGATGTCACTGATAGCTCTGTGAAGGTGCGAGGCCTAGAGGTTCATATTCCCACATTTTATTTGAAAGTTAATTCAAAATTTTATTTAGAAATTAATTTAATAATAGTTTCCCACGAGCGCGCCTTGATTAGGCTAATTGTTAGCCTAGGTTCATTCTCGAGAAAATATCCCCTCCCAATCAAAACTTTTCTTTATTTTTCACGGGCAAATCCTTGGTTCATTATGTAAGATAATATCGTCAACTTTTCTATTTTTGAAGCTTTTCAGCAGAGTGCACAGTCAAATTTGGTATTTTTTATTTAATTCAAAAGAATTGTATTAAATGGTTCAAACAGATACCTGGCTAGCTGTGCAGATTTAGGCCAGACTCTCAAACCACCACTTAATGTAGGTAAGTGGTAAATGGTGTCATCGGTTTTTTATAGGTGAATGGGTTTTAAGGTTTGTATGTTGATTGTGTATCAGGAATTTGCCACCTTGGGTTGCATACCAAACTGGTTACGTCATTTGTCACAAGACCAGGCGTTGTATTTTTGTTGATATTGAGGTTAACTAACCTGTAGTAATTTCATAGACTTGAGTAAGTTCGAGACTAGCTGCCTTAGCCTTCGTGTTGTATTACGGTATAAAATAGTGGTATTTTTGAGTTGATCTAATTCTGTGTATCTCAAGTTGAGAGTGAAAAGGTTACACGTGGACCTTTCATATTCAAGATATGTTTATTAAGATAAATACTAATGAAGGAAATTGTGATATCTTGAAGCCAGAAAGGAATAAGAGGTGTAAACTAACGAAGAGCTAGTAGGGCGAAACTGTTCAACGATGTACAATGGATATGCTATAGAAGGAAAGTTTAAGAACCACTGACCTAATTGATGTTTCCGTGCGATTGAAAAATTCATGATGGCAGAACAATGAACACAGAATCCCTCTTTCCTGGAAGATATTTAACAATCCTTAGTCGTCGCATAATTTCGTCTCGATATCAATATCCGTTAAATAATGAAGTTAAATAATGAAAATTTGATTATCCTGCTTGGTACCTACGCACATTTTTATCTGTCATTTAAAATCGACTAATTAAAGTGAGCTGAATTGAAAACCATCGTCAGTAAAACTCAAAATAAAATGAAAGTAGAGTCATCATGTTTGGCGGATGTTCTGTATCACGCCACCTTTTTGGTCGGCCATCTTTTGAGTGAAACAAAGAAAACAAAAGTGATGTCGTATCTTCATTATGAAGACATGATCATTCGTAAACCTACAGTCAAGTAGAGACGTTAGGGTCCATGCTAGTTGCTATGGACATTAGGTATCACTAGTATTAAGAAATAGTAATAAGTATAATTCTAAAGTGTTTGTAATAGTTGAAGTGAAATATTAATAAAAGATAATATTTAGAAATTATCTTATTTGTTGAGGTAATTTAAAAGTATTGAATTACTCTGGCAACAAATTGGCGCCCGAACAAAAAAACCTTCGGAAGTAAAATTTAAAAATAATAATTTTGTTCAAATAAAAATTTCATTTTTTCGTAAAGTAAAAACATTTTCCACTCGTGTGAAAAATATTCTAAACCTCTCGCAAATGATTAATTTAATTTTGCTGGAGCAAATATTTTCGTGCAATTATTAAATAAATCGTGGCTAAAATAATTCAAAAATTAAAAACAAAATTAAACAAACCTCTACGAAATCAAATCTTTATTGCAGAGGACTGCAAACATTTGATTAAGACAGATGGAAATAAAACATTTAAAAATAAATTAATAACAAAAAACAGATCTAAAAATAAACTTAAAAATAAAACGAAGATCCAGATCCAGTTCCTGAAATTCAAAAAGAATAAAATCAGCCCAACCGGTATCCAAAACCACAACACAGAGAACGAGAAGTCACTCACCAACAGCGTCGATAGAAACGGAACTAACGATAAACTATGGAAGACTACAGAGCACCACTCGCCAGTTAACTGTAAGCAAATTATAAATTTATCTTCCGTCACTTCAGAAAAATTTAAAACCGTTATTGATATTGTGAATAATATTGTAAAATGTAAAATCTCACAACCCTCGCGAATGTCTGAGAAAAGTGAAAATACGAGTGCATCTCTCCCGGATATTTTTGATTCAAAATCCGAAGACAATATTTCAGAATTCGAAAATCACCCTAAAAATTTGTATGAGAATTTGTCTGAAGAAGAAAAGAACCCACTCCTTGGTAATCATTGGGGAAGTCGAGTATCCACTTTTTTCTTTACCGTGTTCTAAAAACTGCAAAAGTTAAAAGGATAGAAGGAAGAACACGTATCAAACTCCAGAAAAAACTATACAAAGGAAGATATCCTAAACATTGGTTGTTACATATATTATACTCAAACCCCAACACCGAGAAATTTGAAAGAACGAGTAATTTTGATAGATTAATCGAAGAAAGTAAAAGTTATCGTAGGGTAACAAGAAGTATAAAAAATAAAGACTTTAGCGAAGTAGAGGAAATCTTCTCCTATACAGAAGAAGAAGATCTAGAAAATAAAGGAAAGAAATTAGAAACAGAGAAGAGAAAAAAAGAAGAAACAGAAAGAAGACTAGCGAGACGAAGTCTCAGCTCCAGTTTTGAAAAATGTCTGTCTAAGGTATCACACCACGTATCACCTAAGAAATTGATTTCGGTTACATCCGATTTCTCTCTCCCAAACGACAAAGACGAAATCTTCCTCGGAGAGGAATCAATTCTAAACCAAACTTTTGTCGACAAACCCTCACAGTCTAGTGCTGATTTGTCACCATTAGTCCCTCAAGGACAGGGAAAGTCCTCACAAACCGAAATCCAACATTCAATTCAAATTCACGTAAAAAGTCCTGAAAATTTAGAAAAACCAATAAATAAAAATCAAAATTTAACTGCCGAAAATTTTTTCGACCCTATTAATTTATTACCCCCAGAAATACGCGTAGAGTTTCTTGATCAAAAAGAACCTACGTACGTCAACATAGTAAACGTTGAAAATAAAAATAACCCATTTCTAAAACCAGAAAATAAAAATATGACCCTGGAAGACATCCCTGAAAATAACGCACGATTGCTTTTGCAACAACAACAACAAGCGAGATTCGCGGCAGCAAATGACACCTACACACAACACAACCTAGCGATGAATAATTTCTAGAAAAGGTCAGAAAGATGGACTCCGAGCCATTTTTCAAATGGCCCCAACCAGGACATTCTTGAATTCTTTTTTGAATACGAAACTCAGGTGAAAACCTTCGAGGCAACTGAATATGAAATGAAAAGGAATCTAAATATAGCCCTCCGTAGTACAGCTCCAGAACTGTTCGCAGCAGAAAATGAAATAACCCCAGAAACCTCATGGTCAGAAGTAAAGAAAATCTTAACACGCATCTTTAAAAAGGATAAAGATACGGTAAAAAAACGTATTAAATCGTTGAAATTTGATGATACATACTTTAGTACGAACGTACCAAAATTTTTCCGACTTTATAAACAACTCGATGCTACAATTAGCGAGAAAAAAATCTGTGACCTCTTACTCCCCAGACTAACAGAAGAAATTAGGAAATTCTTTGCATCCAAAAATCTCCAGACACAAAGTGAAATCTCAAAAACATTTACGGATTGGAAGGAATTTAAAGAAAAAGCTATAGGCTTAACCGATGTTCAAAAAACAGAAGAGATGTTAAATAAAGTAACAGAAACTATCTCCAAGCTAACAAAACAGATGGAAGAGATGATGAAGGGTAAAGCTCCCGAGAAAAAAGAGCCAGTGAAACCAGTAACCCCGCCTATATCTCCAACAGACCCTGTTATTGTAGCATTAGTAGAGGCAGGATGGAAACCGCCGAATGCCAACAAATGAAATCCAAATCAAACCAGGAATCAGACGACAGAAAATGAAAACGCAGAATCTAGACTCCGTAGAGAAAGAAATTAAAATAATAATAATAACAATAAAGAAACAAATGATAATAACCCTAGAAGAAGGCAGTCTAGAGAAAGAGAATCTAATCGGTCGCAGAATAACCAAAATTCCTATAGACCCCAAAAGAGAGAAACTTATTGCGAACAAAATAATAATCGATATCCTCCTAGAGAGATAAATTGCTTCAATTGTGGAAGAATGGGACATTTATCAAGGGACTGTAGACTATGTAATCGTAGTATACCTCAATTCCTGCAAAGGAATTTTAGACTGCCAAGATTCAATAACAACTTCGTATAAAATTTTTGTCAGCCATTCAACCCCTATGGACCACCACAACAGAATAACTATGCACAAGCATATAATGCACCAGTTATAAATCCACAACCATGGGCAAATGCAGCAAATTATGCATTACCCTCGTACAATTTGCAAACTCCTGATGTAGTTCCAAGTATACAACAACAGAATTTCACTCAACAACAAAAAAACCTGCAATAGAGCCCTTTTGCTCTACACCATTTTATGGCAATGACTTTCGGGCTTGTAATGGCAACGTCCATCATCCAGACTGCGCTGCTCACCTAATGTTAGATCCACACGCGCCGCATAATCAGAAAATTCATATCCGTAGTGCATCAATGAAATTATTCAGGGCGAGACGTAAACTAATTGTCCCCTGCAACATTGTGAGCCGTGAAGAGTATGAAACACAGGGAAAAGTCGACAGTGGCTCTGAAGTGACGCTTGTACAATACAACCTTGTAAAGGATAATGTGATCAGACCTGCAAGAGTGTGTATGGTAGCCACTAACGATAGCGCTATAATCGTTAAAGGAGTCGTAGAAATCACCATAAAAATGGGTGACCTCCTCCTCAATGTGGAAGCATACGTAACCTCTGAGGTGACCACACCTTTACTTCTCAGATATAATTTTTTAGATCGACATAATGCCGACATATTATTTAGTAAGAAATTATTTAGAATAGGACCGCCATGGAAGCGTGAAACATTTAGTATAATTAAATTTTAGGAAGAAAATTGCGAAGTATTCATTAGAGCAGACAAAGATTTCTGCATAGAAGTAAATAATGAATATTGTGTAAACCTGGATCCAGAAATGGGTAAAGAAGATCCAGATGAGTGGATTTTAACAAGTTACGGTCTAGAAGGCGACTATATTGTTGATGATTTAGGATGGCCAGCCTTAAGATTCTACAATCCGCACTTCAACACCCAGATCACATAAGGGACAGTTTTAGGACAATATATACTTCGACAGCCGACTATGCGGGACTGTCAGACCAATTCTGTCCGCCATGGCCAACCCAGCATCCAACGCATTACGTCGGGGATACTGTGGGTAACCAAGGTGAGGAGGTTGATATGCTAAAACTTGACCACATAACCTGATCTGATGACAGCGTTATCCACGACAATGAAGGAACACAAGTGAACATTAATAAGAATTTAACGAAGGAACAAAAACAGGCAGTAGTAAGCGTTCCAAAAAAATATATCCATATATTTACGGAAGAACCTGCTTAGGTAAAACCTACGAAACTAAAGCCAGCACATGTCTACTTGAAAACAGACGAGCTGGTTCAACGTAGAAATTACCATATGGGTATTTTTGAAAAAAGAGAAATTAGAAAGAAAATTAAAGAATTTGAAGAATGTGGTATTATTAAGAGAGCAAGCTCTAGATATGAGAGCCCAGTATTTGTTAAGAAGAAATCAAACGGAGTTTATAGATTATTAGTAGATTATAGAGGTGTAAATGAAATAGTAAAAAAAGATACGAGCAGAATCCCTCGTCTCCCCAAAATTTGGGATGCGTTACGTGATAAGAAATACTTTGTAACAATTGATCTCAATCAGGGATATTACCAAATTCCCTTGATGAAGAATCAAAAGCGGTAACAGGAATAAATGTTGGAGGAGTAAGCTACGTATTTAACTCCATCCCTATGGGATTAAGTGAGAGCCCCAGCATTTTTCAAAAAACCATGACAGATTTATTCAACCATATACTAGAAGACAAAGTATTAGTCTATCTAGATGATATCTGTGTTTTTGGCGAAACCTTTGAAGAAACACCAGAAAATTTAAAAGAAGTCCTGAAAGTACTAGTTGAAGCGGGTCTACTAATCAAAACCAGTAAAAGTAGTTTCTTCAATGAAAGTATCGAATACTTAGGACATAAAATTTCATATAATAAATTAGAACCATTAGATAAAAACATTAAACCAATTCGTGAAGCTCAACCACCTAAAACATTATGTCAACTGCGAAGATTTATTGATTTAGAAAATTACTATCGGAAAATGATTAAAAATTTTTCGCAAATCACAGCACCATTAACAGACTTAAGAAAAGAACATGTTAAAGCAAATAATGAAATAGCATGGAATGACAAAGCACAAAAAGCATTCGACAAAATAAAATAATTGATTACATCAGATTCAATTCTTACAATCTACTACCCTGATGCTGAAATATACGTCGAAGTAGACGCATCAAAAACAGCCATAGGAGCAGTAATAATGCAAGTAGACAGAAAAACAAAAGAGCCACATTCTATAGTATATTTCTCAAAGAAAATTCCTAAGAATCAACAACATTTATGTTCTTTTGATTTAGAAATGTAGGCTATCACCGAAACTTGCGAATAGTTCAGAGAATTTTTAGTCTACAAAGAATTTAATATTTTTACGGATCATGAACCTTTAGCATACCAAAGTCGAATGAAAAAACCAAATGCAAGATTAAATAGACTAATTTCGAAATTAGGAGAATTCACATTTAAAATCAGATATAATAAAGGTGAAAATAACAAAATTGCTGATTATTTATCCCGTCTAGAAGAAGAAGAGGACAATTATGCAGAGTTTCGAAACGGTCAATTCATAATACCAGAAGGAACGCCTGATCCTCCTAATATTATCAAACAGGAGAAAAAAATCAAAGCAATAACACGTAGTATGAAAAAGAAAGAAAAAGATTCAGAGTAGAAAGTGACAATTCGGAAGACGATCGAAGTTCCATCCTATCCGATAATTTGGAAAAATCTGGAAACTCCGATGCGTCTACAAATTCTCAACCTTCCGAACTTTCAGAAAATTCCGAAATAGAAAACCCAATTAACATCACAGACCAGGAAAACCACAATTTATGGGATCTGCAACGTGAAGACAAATATTGGGGAATCATAATAAAAATTTTAGAAGGTGGCAATGAAAAAGAGTTAAGGAAAAGCTTAAAAATAAGATCACGCAATCTAAATCCATTTTTTCTTGATGAAAATGGAATTTTATGGAAAAGAAATGATCACTCTGAATATCATTATGCCGTACCAGTAATTCCTGACTCCCTCATACCTCAGATACTAAATATATGTCATGAGAGTCAAATCGGGGGAGGACATTTTGGAATTTGTAAAACTCTTGCCAAAACGCGTGCTCGATACTACTTTACGCAAATGCCTAAAATAGTCTCGAGGCATGTACGCTCGTGCCATCAGTGCCAAATTAACAAAAACATTAACGAAAAATATGGACACTTGAAACCAATTAATCCTGAAGAATGCATACCACTTGCACATATCCAAATTGATTTTATCGGGAAATTTAACACAAATAATGAAAAATAATTTGTCATAGTGGGAATAGATAAGGCAACAAAATATTGTTGGACTAAAGCAGTAACCCAACCAAACGCACATTCAGTAATTAAATTCTTAAAAGAAATTGTACGTCATTACGGAAAACCGACGAAGATTACGTGTGATAATGGAACTCATTTTTCAAACAAATACGTGCAAAATTATTGTAAAAATAACGTTATCAAAATATTCTACTCTACATCATATTCATCGCAAACTCAAGGACAAGTAGAGTAAATGAACGGGATGATGAAAAAAATGTTAGCAAAATACGAAAGTACCGATAGCGAAGAATGGCTAGACCACGTGCATAAAATAGTCTTGACCTATAATATGACACCGATTGAAGGTTTAAATAAACACTATCCATTTTACCTAATGCATGGTTATAAAGAACCCCCCATAAATTTAAACATTCTGTCACCACTTATCAGTAAAACCAGAGAAGAACAGATAAGTGAAGCAGACAGAATTCGAAAAACAATTCCGAACTTTGATAAAAAGATCAATTAAATATTCAGAACGGTATAATAAAGGAAGAAAAGAAATTTCTTATGAAACTAATGATTTAGTTTTCTTGAAAGCACCAATTAATTACGGAAAGGGCAGACCAAAATTTCTAGGACCATACAGAATAGTGAGGAAAATTTCAAATTTAAACTATGTAATTCGCATAACTTCTGAAGATGGAAATAGCATAGATGATACAGTTCATATAAGAAGACTTACGCCTTATAATATTCGTTCTAATGCTAATTTACCATCAAACATTCAAGACATTACATCCGATAATTTGGAAAATGAAGAAAATATTCCTGAAGCTAATCCAAAAAGAAAAAGAGGTAGACTGAAGAAAGAAAAGAGCTCTGAAGAAAATGAATCAGAGGACGAACTTAAAATCATTGTCAAACGTCCAAGAGGAAGACCACAAAAAGGAATTTCAAAGAAATTTAGCAATAAAAATAAAAATGATAAAAAAAGTAAAATTTACTGACGAAGCTTTATTAAAGGGGAAAAACTGTTCAGAATGAAGAAAGAAATTTGAAATAAGGGACCCAGAAAAGAGAAAGATAACCTTACAAAAAATTCAATCAATTACCCAAAAGCAACGTTTGGAAGAAATCAAATTGTTCAATAGGTGTGATGAGGGAAAAAGTATAACACAACCTTTGTCTCTACCTATTCTACCTTTTCTCCCAGATATTAAAAAACCGAGCGAGTTAAGTTTGGAGGAATATGTAAAAAGATACTCAGAACCACCACCCAAACCACTGTATTATAACCCTTGTAATTTAATTTGTAACAACTATACATAATATATATATATATATTGTAAGGACCATTTATGTACATATCGTTTCCCCCTCAAAAATAATTTATTTTTTACTCACCAACTACCAATCATCCTGTGCATCCAAAAGAAAAAGCCTCTTCAGCGTCAGGCTTGACCTCAGCTTAATCCACATCCTCGGGATGATCGGCAGGCTCGGGCTAAGGAGAAACTGTTTGTCGCCTGAACTGCTGATGTTGAGGAACCAGGAACATATGCCAATTGGATAAAATCATTTTGCTTGGACCAGCACTTGGCTCACCTCTCAGTTTGGCTCTAAGCAGAATGCGACGATCGTGAGAAATGGTTAATTTCTCCAACGGCTCCAAAACACGCATAACCTCAATAAAATGAGGAGTATCATTAATTACAATTTTTCGCAGATAAAAGCGAACAAGGTAATCAACCAAATACTGAAACTGAGATCTGTCCATGATTGTGTTAGCGTACGCAGTGTTGGTAATCCCAAAGCGGACTTTGGCACCAAAATTTAAGGGTTGCATTGCCATTATGATGGCAGTCAAAAGAATCAGACCAATAACATACCCGGTGATGTCGGACGGATTCACATCAAGTGTTGAAAAACAAACCACGGATCCTTCCCACCTCCACAAACTTGCCTCAGGGAAGAGGAAGCTGAACTGCGAGGCGAGTTGTACCATCGACTGCAAGCAACACTCGCATAAACTTTGAGGCATTACATGCCTCCACGATCCAATTTGAAGTATTCAGTGAGTCGCAAGGAAAATTTTTTCGGTACAAATCCACCCCCGTTGGACCATAATCCGCTGCCAGTAATGAGTGAATGGCTTTAAAAATCTTCCAAAGCCCGATCACGCCAGTAAACAAACACGGACAACGCGGCGACCAGCAACGTAAATACGGAAGAGATACTTGCATCAGCATGAAACTCTTCGATGTTTCAACAATCCCAGTGTCCAGTACCATAAAATTGGGTAGAGCGCGTAATTCCACCAGTGACGGATAAAAAGGAGCATCCTGAAGGACATCCTCACTAGCACAATCCATCCCTAAATGCACTATTTTATCAAACTTAGTAAAATAATTCCTTATTAAGTTTCATTAAAAATATAAAACAAAAAAAAATAATAAAGCTACGAAAGAAAGAAAACTATAACTAATAGAACATAAACTATAAATCTAAAGACGGACGAGGACGGAGAAAATCAAGTCGAACCAACATATCAAACACACCGAGAAGACTGCGATACCTCCATATATATCCGACTTGTAAAGCAAGATGAATTCTTGCTGAACAATTGAAATATACTGGAGTTTGCCATCTTCCAAGGCCTACTCTTGATGGTAGCAACGCGAATCGAATTCCAGAGTCCACACTAACACAGATGGTGTAATTTCCGCACATATGAATATTTTTATGAGAAAGAAATAAAAATCGAGAAAATATTGTGCATCGATATACATTTTTTGCACCTTGTAAAAAAAATTTTTTTTCCCTCGCGTCGAAAGATAACAACTAAATAACTTACCGACAAATATAATACTGCAGCTAACAGCAAAATTTCATGTGATTTGTAATGATTTCAGACCATAAGATGATAAAACACGCCGTTATCGTTTTCATCATAATTACCACACTCATAAACAAAATGATGAACACAAGCTTAAAAACAAAAATTAGTGCATCGTCAGGAGCATATTTCGAATTAAATAAATTCAGTAAGGCTTATGAGAAAACAATTCCCATAGTCTACAGCCTGAAAATTCCAAGAAGGCAAAGCATGGAAACACCCGAATGGCTTGAAGAAATAAAGAAACTGCAAAGTTGCGCATCTACAGAAAATGTATGGTGTATACAGAGATTGAAAAACATGTTGAAGATCATAGATCTAATTACAGATATTCAGCTACTTAACGAAGCGATTATTAAGGAATTTGACCGAGAACCTTCAAAAAGAAATAAACGCGGCATACAAATGCTCGGTGACTTTGACACATGGTGTTGCAATGTCATGACACTTTCTCAAGGTAATGATTTTATAGAAAATGAGAAGAACCTAAAAACGCAATACGAAAAACTTCGAGAATCTGTAATAGAAAACCATGCTGAATTATTAAACGTGACAAACGATATAAAAAACTTCAAAAAAATCGAATTCGAAAATTCCAAAATTTTGAAAGAAAATGTACAAGCACTTAAAGACGCGATTCAAAATCAAAACAACGAAATAATTATCGAAGATAGACGTGAACACATATTCGACACAGCTCGAACTCTTCACGCTAGTTTAGTCACTGAAAATGTTAAACTCAGCCAGTTATTTCTTTCCTGCAAAAATAACCATCTTCCTGCGGCAATAATCAACGAGACAACCTTAAAAGAAGATTAAATAAAAATTAAGAAAATCACGGAAAAATCAAATTTTGCCATAGTTCTAGATGAAAAATCAATCAATCCTACTACAGAACAAAACTAGTTAATTGTTATGTGACAGGAAACGAAATAGAATTAGAAATCAAAATTCCACTCCAGAACCTCCATGCTCAATATGAACTATACAACTTCATTCCACTAGCATTTCAAACGCATGACAATAAAATTTGCTCTTGGGATCAAGAACCTTCGATCTTATCCCACAACAAAGCTGATGGATCAATACGAATCATAACTGGAACAGACATTGACCTTTGTGGCAAACATAGCTTGTTATGTTTTCTCCCACAAGACCACACAACCAATAATAAAGGTAATTGTGCGAGGGCATTATTCAAAGGCATGAAATATGAAGAAATAATAAAGAAATGCACCTTTAAATGTGAGATAAATCATGATGAAATCGTAATCAAACAAATTGAAATGAACTAATTTGCAATAACAAACACTAAAAATCCATTAATATCAGTTAACACTATAACAAAAACAAGCACCAGTATAGCTATTAATGACTCATGGCCTGGAGCAACACTACTAACAGTTCCAGTGTGTAGTAGAAATCCAACAATTACAGAAAGAAAACAATGCAGAAACAATCATTCCAGCAGGATTCCCATGTATAGACGAACCTGAAAAGAACATTCTCATCGAACATCATTTACCGCTAGTTTGGACAAAATATCAATTTATGGAACTTGATTTTGGCTTACATCAATCATTCAAATTTCCAAATATGTCTATTGCTTATAATAATAAATGGCATGACGACATACCCTATCTTTCACCAATAACTCCTATTCATAAACTCGAAGAAAGATTAAAATCAGCAGAATTGAAAATTCCTAATCTAGGATACCAGGACACAATAAACACGGCACACTTACTACTAATTGGTTGGTGTAGTTTATTAACACTCATAGTAGCCATATTGGTCTACGTGAATTTAAAAATAAATTGTGTTGCTATCAATGCACACAATCAAATAAATGATTTGGCATTGGGAGCAATACATCGTTAATAGTCCATAATTTTAAGTCTATTCTTGTAATAAAATATAATAAGTTAACATTAAAAAAAAAAAAAAAAAAGCATATTAAATTTGATTATGCCAAATTATATCTATTAAGTCAATTTGCAAAAATAAATTTCTATGCTCAAATGAAAAATTTTATATTTTTAGGCGATGATCAATTCCGCAACGTAAACTAAGAGATATTTGTGAAAAGATAATATTGTTTTATGATTAGAATTAAAGATATAGTAGATTACAGTAGTAAACTTTCGGGAACACAAAATTTAACGAAGCAGGAGCTTCGTGCTTTCTTTCGCCCAGGGACCTTTGTTCCGTCCCATTTTTGCAGACGATTCAGTTCGTCTACAAAAACGTGTCGAACAAATTATAGACAACTATTATTCCTAATTCTTGGAATAATAGCTGTCTATATTTCACCTAGCTTCTCACGATCAGACACCACCAGATATGCTGACAATGTAGAGTCATCATGTTTGGCGGATGTTCTGTATCACGCCACCTTTTTGGTCGGCCATCTTTTGAGTGAAACAAAGAAAACAAAAGTGATGTCGTATCTTCATTATGAAGACATGATCATTCGTAAACCTACAGTCAAGTAGAGACGTTAGGGTCCATGCTAGTTGCTATGGACATTAGGTATCACTAGTATTAAGAAATAGTAATAAGTATAATTCTAAAGTGTTTGTAATAATTGAAGTGAAATATTAATAAAAGATAATATTCAGAAATTATCTTATTTGTTGAGGTAATTTAAAAGTATTGAATTACTCTCGCAACATAAAGGATTTCTTATCAAGAATTACTACTGAACTCGAAATAAATTAGAAGGAAGGGAGAAAAAAAAGAAAAACCATCTTTCTCAAATCTGTCGCCCGGATTTACAAAACACAACAAAGCTATTTTCTCTGATCGAATATTTGGGAAATCTTTCATTTTTTGTTTAATTTTAATTTTCGGAAAATTAAATTAAAATGAAAATTGAGATAGAACAAAGAAAAAAGTGTTTGTAGTCTGATCAAGATTAAGCTGGAGAATGAAACAGTTCTTGGTTGTGTAATAATGGAAACTGTCACAACTTTCGAATATCGATGGGAATGAAAGAATTTTCGGGTGTTGGTTTTAATTGTGGATTCGACCTAACCCGATAAAATCTTCCAGTTTAATCTTTATTTTCGTCGTTTTCTTCTCCCGGTTGCAAAATTAAGTCATTTTAACTCGGAAGAAACGTGAAAAAAATTAAAATTCCGACTGAATTATTTCATACCGTGCGAGATGCTTCCTCTGCAAATTATTTTATAGAAATAATTTTAAGCACACTTTGCTCAAATATTTACCTTTTCGATGATATTTTAGCGTTTGAAAATCTTTTTTGGGGAATAGTAGCTATGTATCAATAGACAAAATATGTTCTTCTTAGGCAGTTCATAAATATTTTGTACAGGCCTACTATTAAAAAGTACGTAGTGAATGCTCTGTTAAAATTTCTGGCTTGTACCTAATAGTCTGCGACTTCATGTTTCACCATTTTTTTTTTTAAATTTGAAGTTTTAAACTTTTTTATTAGTCAGGTCTTACGTATCTAACGTCGACTATGTGACAGTATTATTGCCGAATAATTGTCTGTATTTGTTTACTTGTAGTTTGGGCGAAGGAATACAGTTCAACAGTAGCTGTCAGATTCATGGTCCATCGCCGATCACCTTTGGTGGTCTTCTATCGCAGGAGCTTTCACCGTCCGAAGTTAATTCTGCGGACGACAGCAATAAGAGCCCAGTCATGAATAATCCAGCTTTTTTGCATTCATCCTGTCCTCCGGCCATGCATAAATCATGTTTTTGTGTTCGACTTATCGCCGAACATACAAAAATGCTGGATGACTCGACAAAGGTAATAACACTCGCATTAGTGGGCAGACTTTTTCTGCGTTGTCTCCTCGCAGGGTTGTTAATTTAATTCTTTATTTATTGTCTGTAGATTATCTAGCATTTACGTTACTTTTGACGTAGAGTTAGCCGGTATTGTTCGATTGAAAGCAAACTTCGCGTACTTGCAGAGTACTCTTAAAAAAATTTTCGTGCTATTTAAAGCCATAGGAAACATTTTAAGTACATACTCCCCGCTGCATCTGCTTACTCTCACGAAATTTTTTCAGTCTGTCGCGTGAAGACGTCGGATAAATAATAGCCTATGTTTGGCTACTCTTGGCTCATCGATAGGCTACACCAAAAAAAAAGAAGAAAAATATTTTACATAAAAAAATATACAAAATGTGCAAAGGGGACACAAAATGTACGCATATCACTCTTGATACATAAGTGGTAGTCCCATGCTGTAATATTTACGTACTTTGTCAGAAGTGAATTGATCATTCTTTGCCCCATTTTGAAAGAAGTTATTTCATCAACGTTTGTTCATTTTTCTCTTTTAACTTATACCCTTTCAAATTAATGGTTGTTCTGCTCAGATCATGGAAACATACACAAGTTAATTGTGACGTAATAATCTACTGTTTAATCCTTGCATAACCAATTCAAAAAAGTCATCGCACAACAATTTATTCATTCGTCCTCCTAGTCATTCAGAAAAAAAATTGGTATCGCATACATCCCAAAAACAATTGTAGGTACATAAAAAATACGAGCACTTTTATCTACTTCAGCTTAATATAAAAGTAACCAATTTTATTTAAAAAAAAAAAAAATATTCAAGTACACACACTCTGAATATATTTCTTACTATGATCGTTTGATGGATAATACTAATGAAATTCGATGTTTTCCAACTGAAGTTAGAAAATACCAATTTTTGTACTTCATGCTGAGCAGATTTTTTTTTCATTTCTAATGTCTACTGTTTTCAATGCAAAATTGATGTTAATGATTAATGAATTTTAACAGACAGGACCTACCTACCTGCTTAAAGAAAACGAAAATGCACAACAAAAGTGATGATACTGGAAGTACCAATGTTTGTACCAAATTTTGTGATTATCGGACAAAAATTGCGACGACGGAGAACATGGAAACAGAAAACTTCGACATCAGGTATCTATCGATCATCTATCTATCGAGCTAGCTAATTATCTATCTACTATCTAATCTATCTATCTATCTATCTTCTACTACTATATATATATCTATCTATCTATCTATCTATCTATCTAGCTATCTATCTATCTATCTATCTATCTATATCTATCTATCTAGCTATCTATCTATCTATCTATCTATCTATCTATCGATCTATCTATCTATCTATCTATCTATCTAGCTATCTATCTATCTATCTATCTATCGATCTATCTATCTATCTATCTATCTATCTATCTATCTATCGAGCTACTATCTATCTATCTATCTAGCTATCTATCTATCTATCTATCGATCTATCTATCATCTATTTATCTATTTATCTCTCTGTCTCTCTGTCTCTCTATCTCTCTACTACTATCTATCTACCTTTCTATCTATCTATCATCTATCTATCTATCTATCTATCTATCTATCTATCGATCTATCTATCTATCTATGTATCTATCTATCTATGTATCTATCTATCTATCTATCTATCTATCTATCTATGTAGCTATCTATCTATCATCATCTATCTATCTATCTATCTATCTATCTAGCTCTAGCTACTATCTATCGTATCTATCTAGCTATCTAGATAGCTATCTATCGATCTATCTATCTATTATCTAGTGCTATCTATCTATCTATCTATCTATCTATCTATCTATCTATCTATCTATCTATCTAGTCTATCTATCTATCTATCTATCTATCTATCTATCTATATCTATCTATCTATCTATCTATCTATATATCTATCTATCTATCTATCTATCTATCTATCTATCTATCTATCTATCTATCAATCTATTTATCTATTTATCTCTCTGTCTCTCTGTCTCTCTATCTCTCTATCTATCTATCTATCTACCTTTCTATCTATCTATCAATCTATCTATCTATCTATCTATCTATCTATCTATCTATCTATTTAATCTATCTAATATATCTAATCTAATCTATCTATCTATCTATCTATCTAGCTTTCTATCTATTTATCTATCTATTTATCTATCTATTTATATATATGGCTAATACCGCACCAAGTGTTAAAAACTAGCCTATATGGATCGGATTGATAATTTTTTTTTTCGAATTTAGAGAAAACGTGCTCACGCCTGTGCTATCTTTTTTTATTCTATTACATTTTACTTTTCTTTACAGAAGCAATGGAAAGTGTCTACGAAGACAGGCTTCATTTTCAAGTTATTTTTGTTTGGTGTTTTCATCTTTATGAAAGAATATAGGTTGAGGGGGTTACCATTAATTTTCACAAATTGAAAGTCACAACAGCTATTTTCACGACCAGAAAATTTCACGAAAATAATGGCTGTCGGATTTTTGATTCGTGAAAATCGGTGGTTACTCTATGTACCTACTGTCTACCTCAAAATAAATACCCATTGAAACATTTCAACGGTATCGAAAACAAGATCTAGCTTAAAATTTACAAAAAAAAACTGTTTTGTTGTTTATCTGTTCCCCATCTATCCTTTAACGAAAAATTAACGTGAAAATTGCGACAATATTTTTCTGATGAAACAGTTATAGTATAGCTCAATTTATTTGTTACCGTTTTTATCATATGATACCGAATATATACCATAGTCAAATCAATAATAATTGTTTCAGGTCAAAGAAGATTGGAAATACGTTGCTATGGTTTTAGACAGACTTTTTCTGTGGATATTTACCTTAGCTGTGGTCGTGGGTACTGCTGGCATTATTTTACAGGCGCCAACTTTGTACGACGACAGAATACCGATTGATAAGAAATATTGTAAGTTTATC
Organism: Ericerus pela; assembly: GCA_011428145.1. Classification (NCBI taxonomy): domain Eukaryota; kingdom Metazoa; phylum Arthropoda; class Insecta; order Hemiptera; family Coccidae; genus Ericerus; species Ericerus pela. The sequence continues at coordinate 86,012 of WOFM01000588.1, read as the reverse complement.
ATAAAATTTAAAATATAGGTACTTATTATCGAATGAAATTAAGCGGCTTTATATTTTGAGTAAAAGTGACTAGACCACAAACTTGTAAAGCTATCGAAGTACTCCTTTAATGATGTCCACTGTGTGGGTTTATGTAGCGAGAGGATCCTCGTCAACAAAAACAAATGAAAAAAAAATTTTACTCTACGAATATCTTAAAATTTCATTATAAATTCGTGCTTTTCATTCTTCAGGAATAAAATAACCGAGAATCTAACTAAGTACCCAAAAGCTTTGGTTTTTTAACTATGCATGTTTTGTCGAAAAAAATTCAAGGCCTTGGACACATATCAAAAAAATGACAATCTGCCAAAAAAATGTATTTTTTCTCTGATGATAGAAGAGTGGTGTAAATGAATACTAGGGATGAAGGTTTATTTCACTTTAAGAAAATAGAAATTAAAAACTTATAATGTGATACAAACAGTTTTGAGTTGGGACTGTCTTCTTCCAGTGATGTGAAATGGTTTTGACGTTTAATCAAAAAAATCTACATTCTTGAATTGTTAATAAGAAGGTCTGCGCATACACGGTGTTCAATTTTGTCGAGTGAGAAGTTCATAAAAACTGTTATTTTCTTCTACATAGATGAACAATTTTTTATTCTTCCAATGAATCAGCTCTTGGTGTTTCAGTTTCAGAAATAAAATTCCATGATAATGCCTTAAACACCTGAAAGATTTCTAAAAAAAATTCCTAGACTATAGTTCGTCTAACCGAAAGATGGTTGTTAAGACAGAACATAACCCGCAACAACTTTAAATATTTTGCCTGAATTTTTATATACATTGTTGCCACACATCTCAATGTTGGTAGTAAAATGCTTGAGAATTGAAGTAAAATAATTCTAAAGAAATGGAAATTTTGGAAAGGGTGTGATTTTTCAGCTCGTAAAGAAATGTTAAATCAACAGAAAAAATAAGGTGTATGAATGAGAATTATCCAGGGTGTCCTAGTTTCACTTCTTATCCCGCAAGGGTATGATAGAACTCGTTCAGACAAGAAAAAATTTGTTTCACGTATGCTCTCTTTTCAAAATTGGTCGAGTTATTGGCCCGTAAATAAATATGAAAATACAAATTTCAAAAAAATAAAAATAAAAATAAAACCTTTTATAAATCCTGATTAATATCCAACTTGATCCAGTCAAAATTGCAAACGTCGAAATAGGAATAAAAAGTGTATGTGTAATACAAGTTGCACAGTGCACATTGAAAGGCAGTTTTATAAAAACATGTCTTTGTGGAACTGCCTTTCAATGTGCGCTATGCAACTTGTTTTACACACATACTTTTTTTTCTGTTTCAGACGATTGAAAGCAATTTTGACTTGATCAAGATGAATTAGCAGGACTCTTAGTTCTTTTTTTTTCTAAAATTTGCCCTTTCATCTTTTTTCACTGGCTTATAAGTCGTTTAATTTTGAAGCGAGAGCATATGTGAAAAGAACTTTATTTTTGTCTAAACGAGTTTTACCATATCTTCATGGGATAGGAAGAGAAATTGGAACACCCTGTATATAATTCACAAAAGAACAAGTACCTATTTAACAATAAAAAAATCCACTGATTTCACACTTTATAAGAATGAGTGGGGGCATTGAAAATGTATAAAAATTTAAAATAACACTCTCTGTATGCAGTCAATAAAAATAAAGTGTCTATTTCATTTTCTTTCATCTTTATATTTGCTCCGTAAACAACGAAACAGCGTTAACCATCTCCACTTTATTTTCATTACTATTTGCTTCTTCCATTTTTTTTACCGTCATTATTACTCCTTCTGTCAGTAAAAATCAGGCGATAAAAACTTTTTCACAAACCTACTCTAGTAGCATTTTCAATGCTAAAAATGTAGCCTATAAAAAAAAAAAATAGAACGCAATACAATTCAGTATAATTGGAGAATAAAAATTGTAGTTTTTTTCAAATAAGAAGGTAATTTTCTACCCACGATACACTGAGTTTACGGGCATTGTAGGTAATAGAGAGAAGAGAAAAATGTTAGGGTACACACTGGATGCGAAATTAAGTACGGCTGTTCGCATAGTATTTTTATTTTACCTAGCAATATTTAATTTAACTGAATTTAGGTTTATTAGAGACCACCACATTGTGTTTTCAAAAAAAAATTATCTTCTTATTTGGAACGGACTATAATGATATATAAATTCCTTTAACCCCAAAAAAAAAAAAAATTCCCGATAAGTATTAGCCCAAGAAATTAATATAAACACCCAGTCATAAATAGTCAAATAAATAATTTAAATAAATATTTACAATCAGTAATCTGCATTGTAAAATTGTCGGTATTCATTGAACTAGGAGGGATTTTTTCGCTTTTGATGTTTGTTCACTCCAGTCATTTTATACCTCCACCTCCTTATACTGGATCCGTATACCAACGAAATATATGAATTAATATTTTTAATGAAGAAGGAACAAGGGTATGTTACGTGGTCAGAATTAACTTATATTTTCCATAATTCCACACACCAGTTACTGAAATCTTTAAATATTTTTTATTTCACATTCAAAGTTTTCAAGAAGTTTTGGTGTGGAGAAATGAAGAACTAAGTGCAGTCGTATGCGTCGTATTGAAGCACTAGCCTTTTCTGAGCCACTCATCTCGTTATTTTGCATTCACAAAATCAGAGAAATAGAATGAGTATCAGCAAAAAATACATGTTGGATCCTGATGTTATAAATATTGTTTCAACTTTTTGTTGGTTTCAATGTTCAGAGAATGACTCGAGTCATTTGTCTATTGTTCACAGGTACTCCGTGTACAAGTACCTATTTTAATAAATTAACGAAATTTGTTTCAGCTACCTCATATTATCGTTCTTCTACCTGAAAGAAGATCATTATTGTGGAATGGTTGCGGACTGCCCAGCTCGGTTCCATCGAACTTGAATACCAATTCTCTGTTCTTCCACACCATACTTCACTATCACCTGCCGTAAAAAATTGTATATTTTTCTTGTTAATTTTATATAAATAAGAGAAAAAACTGAAAAAAAAAAAAAAAAATCAACCTTCCATAGGTTACCTCGCAGATGTACTTCTTAATACTTGATACCTAACCGCAAATTTTTTGTCTTTCAATTGATAATCACAGTAAGCCTATATTACTGAATATCTTCAGCTGTCCCAAACGGGAGGCTTGTTAACCTTGACACTTCACTGTGTTTTTCGTAAGGGAAGGAAAATTTTCTTAAATTAGGTAGGTACCTACGTGCCTGACAAAATATCAGGGATGGTCAGGAAGCATTTCGAACAAATTCAATAAGTTAGGTTTTTATAGGTGCTGGGTTTGATACCCGTTGTATCTACAGAACTTTTAAATGTAAATTTATTTGTTTTGGGTTATGTATATGTAGTGTATCTCAAAATAAATTTTTTTCATGCCTCTTCTACGTATAGTGAGAGGTTCGATGAGAGATGAACTTTTTTTTCGAATAAAAAATGCTGTAAAAACCCTACGAATGTGTCAATGCTGCAAAAGACCCATAATGAACTACCAGATTATTTTTCTTTGTTGCTAATATTTGTGTTGGTACTTCGCTGCTTATCAACTTCATTTCTATTTCTGTAATGAAGACGTGTTAAAAATTTGGTGAAAAGTGAAAAACCAAGAAGTTTCACTTCGACTGTGCGTTATTTATGCAGAAGATGCACTCTTTTATCACCTCCTTCTAGGAATACAGTCCTATTATTTTGTTATTTATCATTTATTTGAAAAAGAAAAATCGTCGAAACCATTCCATTGCCGATTACATTTTCGGTTTATATATATTTATAAATTTTGATCAACTTGTAGTCCTTTTGTACACCAAAGAGTTCCTACTAATTATCTTGTGTGAGGAGCAATTTCAAAAATGTTCCGAAATGTCAGCGTTCATGGTATCCGGTGTTAAGAGCGTACATATCTGTGGATGTACTTACCTACGAGTAGTATTTTTTGTGCACTTCGAAATACCGAATTCAGGCGAAGCGGTAGTGATTTTGGCTCAGATTTCACGTTGGTCGCAACTCCATTTGAGAACTTGAACAAAGTACCTATCCATCCGTGCCCAGTGTTCTGACAGCCTTATATCGTCACCAAAATGGCAACCATGCACCTTTTAACTGGTCCTTTTCCGGTCTAAAATTTGTTTCCATGAAATAGGATTTAAAAAAAAAAAAAATTTCCTCGAGAGGATACGCGTTAAAAATGCAAAATTAAACGAATAAATGAAAACTGCTTTGAAAATCGGAATGCGAGTTACAGACTCGGGTGATTTTTCGCCCCGAAAAGTAATTTATCGTAAATCATGCCTCCGGAGATTTAGGTACTTACTCTCGAAGAGTGGCGAAGAATGTCTCTTTCCTTTTTAATGTTCGGAATTAGCTCGTTAGGGAAAAAAAAAAAAGAAAAAAAGTCGTATCTACGTTTGCTTTTGCTTGATTTTTATCCTCGTACTTCTCTAACTGCGGAGAATTGAAGTTTATAAATTATAACTTCTGAATTAATTCAGGAAAAGAATAATAATTATGTTCCTGCTATTTTGGTTTTCGTATATCCAGGAGAAGTCAACCAAACCAATTCTTTGCATATTTTGGACGAGTATAGGCTTTATTTGAGTGAGACCTGGTTATCGAAGAGAACCACGCAGTGTTTTGAGCAATGATTGAAGAATGGCAGAAAGGCCGAAAATTTCGTGCTGCCGTTTCTGGTGCAGTGTTGCACTATTCAACGTTTTCATTTCTTCATTTCATATTTATCACTTCATATTGTATTGTATCTATCCTGAGTTTAAATTAACCGTTTATTTTCGGATTCATTCACTCGTTGTAGGCCCTATTTAACCCAAAAAAGTTTTGGTTAGGAAAATTTTTCTATATTTTGTCGCGTGAAACGTCCTCGGATATGTTCACTGAAGTGGAAAGTTTCACTTCTAACATATGTGTGATGTGGCCGGGGTTCGCGTTCTCGTTTTGGGGGGAAGGTGGCCGTAATGGGTCACTCGCTTGGTTTCAGTTATGGTTCTGGGCTGTGCTTGTGATTCGCGAATACTACCTAGTTTTAGTTTTGTGAAGTGATAAAAATTTTAAAAATTTGTATTTCTCAATAGAATTACCTACTTAAAATAGGTACCTAACATTTTTGTTGAGAAGGAATCATTAGGTACACAAACGATATACGACACAAATATCTTTAGAAGAGAATTTTTATCAAAACTTAGTCACCTAGTGTAGGTAAGATGTTTAGCATATTTTTGAAAATCAAAGTTTATATCAAGTTCTACCTTGAAAAAAAAAAAAAAAAAAAGTCTCTTAAAGATCAACTTAATTGCGTAGCTGTCTTCTCTGAATAAATAACCTGTTATCAGAAAATGCTATAAGTTCCTCACTTCTTTCCACGTCGAACAAAGTAACATGCAACGACTATACGAATCTCATTTTGGCCACTTGTTGCCTATAAGGTCGTAGGCTATTGTCAGTGTTGCCAGATAAAAACTTTTGAAAATATTCACATTTTATATATGTGTAGCTGTGAGAAATTGCGAAAAATTGTAAATTGTTGCAAAATTTTTGGATATTTTCTCTTTTTTCACTTGGTGACGTGACCTTTAAACCCTTAGTCAGGTTCGTGAGTTTAATTTGAGTCACCTATCTACAATTGTATAATAGAACCAAAGAGGGATGAAATAAATGCATAAATGATATAAAAATCATTTACAAACGACCAAATATTCTAAATATATCGAAAATTATGAAAACCTGAAATTTGTCCCAAATATTTTCTTACAAGGAAAACTGCAATCTGGCAATGCTGCATATTGTGCAGTTAGGTGTCTCTTTGATGTTTTGGCAAAATACCGTCATCATTATCTGTTAAAGAGTCGTAATGCAACATCGAATTCATGCCAATGGCGTGGATACCAGAAAATTTCGGAGAGATTAAAAAATTGAATGACCAAAAAAAGTGTAAAGAGGCACATGGTGTAATTTAATATAGTGGTGTAAAATGACCCACATTCATTGTCTAAGGAACCACTATCAAGCGCTACTAATAGGAAATTTCTACTGAATATGCATGAAGGTGTATAAAGTTTATACAAATATTCGGAAGCTATGTACAACATTTTTTTATCAGTTCAAACGCAAAAAAACTTTAAAAGAGCGAAGAAAAATTAATTGAAATTGCTGTTTTTGATCTCGAGTCTGGAGCTTGTCAGGTGAATGAAAGTAAGTCAGAATACAACAATGAAAAGTTATTTTATCGCTTTATCAATTTCTGTTAATTATTTCTAAAAATAATTACTTTTGGACTGCTTTATGCGAGTCAATGTAGCAAACCAGAGAATATAGTAAAATTACTCAAAATTTATTTTTTCTTGAAAAACATTTTGCATTTCGCAGCCTCTAAATGATCATTTGCACACTAAAATATCCGATTTTGTGCGGAAGGAGTTACCTTTTCGAGTGGTATCAAATTTGGACAATTTTCTTAAAAATTAGTGACACTAGAGGAAGAAAACTTTTTAGGTGTTAAATCACGCCATATGCCTCTACCTATTCAATTTTATAAGCTTGATCGAGGTTGAAGTTTCAGTCTAATATCGCTGAAATTTTGCATGTGGGTATCTTCAGGCATAATCTCATGCGAGATTGTTTTTGGTGCAAATTTTGTTTTTGTTTTGGGGGGTTACTTTTCTACTGTTTCTATGGCATGTGTCATTTTATTTTACAACACTATTATAAAATGACCCAAAATTTTTATGTAATAAAATTTTGCACATTTCACCCCTTAATTGACCATCCGGAGCCGAAAACGTCATATTTTGTAAGAAGGAGTTTCTCTTTTCAGTGGAATCAAATCTGAAAAATTATCTTTAAAATTGGTGAAAATAAAGCCAAAAAACATTTCAAATTATATTTAACCTACTCGCAGCGACTCACGCCCATTACATGTACCATTTTTTTTTCTTAGCTTTGGGAGAGAATCTTCATGTGTAGGCTGTTGCAGCATCCATCCGCGCTGCAAAGCGTGTACAATATGCTGATAAACTAAAATGTGTACCTACCGACCTTAAAAAACATATCTGCAAGTTCCTATTAATAATAGGCCTAAAAAATATATTGAAACATAGAAGTGTATATAGTTCAGCATTACTTGAGATTTATAAAATTTTTTTAAGTTTCTTTTTTAGAAGCGTTGGTCAAGAACCAGAAATCGAACCTTCAAACTCGTTATAAACTAAAAAAAGTTTTATTTCAGTTTTGCTGGAATATAGTTTTGCTTATGACACAAGCTTGAATCATAACATTTCAAGTTACATGATAAAAATTTTGCCTTTTATTTCCCTAATTATAAGCGTGGAAAAATTTGGAAAATACCTGGAGACAGTACTTGAGAATTGGAGAAAACACCTTGAGCAATCTGCAGCCAAAATCACGATTCTTAGAGTCGACATAATTCTTTATATTCGTCTCGATCAAAATCAGTCGAATGTTGAAATTTATTGACATTATGTTACCGAATATATTATTACTTTTAATTCGCCAATTTTTTCAATGTTATCATTTTTACGTATTAATATTGTACGTTTCTGATTTTACCTCAGTTTCTATTTCACGTTCTTTGAATGTTTTGAAAATAAATAACGTAAATACCGGTTTCAGTTAATTATTATTGTGTTCCAGCAGACATCCCTGCATTTGCAATAGTTATTCGTGAATTTAACTTTTAAAAGAATGTTGCGTACACATTCATTCGTTTTAACGTGATCCATGACTAAATAAAAATAATTAATTTTCGTTTTAATAAACTATATGCGTTTTATACGCTGGAATAAAAAATTACAATTATAATGAAGTGCAATTTTTTTTTTGAACTTCAAGAACTTCAGTTTGTATAGATCGTGATTTTTAGTACTTAAATAAAACAAAGAAAATGAATTTTAGTCATTTTTTTATATTTTGAAGTTTGTATGTTTTATATTAGACCAAAATGTGACAATTTTTTTTTTTTTCAAATGTAAAACTATAGTTTAGCTCTAGTCCGTTAATTTTGTATTTTGTGATTATTGTTTACACGACATTTAGAATTATGTACATTTGTTTTTAGATTGTTAGACTGAGTTGGGAGTATAATATATATTTCCTTTTGTAATGTCTACGTCGTTCTTTGGTGAAACAGCTACGTTCGATAGTTTTTCTTTTAAGGAATTGGGGTTTAATCAGGGCCGGCATTTTTCAAATTTCCCATCCGGTGTTCAAACAAAATGACAAAAAGTTAATTTTTATTAAGCAATAATTTTAAAATATTAATGATTTATTAATTTATTTAACTGATGAGTCACATAGGTATAGATGTATTTATAGGTAAATATTATGTACAAACAGTAAAATTAAGTATGGGTTTTAATACAAAATTCTAGAAAAAGTATTCATTCGAACTTGTGTCCGGTCAATAAAGTCATTGATTAGGGGCTCTAAATTCAATTTGTCCGTATATTCTCTATTAATATGGAGGAGACTTAAATGATTTAATCGTTCAGCTAATAAGATAGATCTTAAATATGTTTTAAGTCTACGAAAACTACTGAAGGATCATTCACATGTACGAGTTAAATTTGGTATCGTTAAAATAATTTTGATTAACTTTGTCAATTCAGGTACGATATGAGAAATTTCTAAATTATTATGCAAAAATTCAATAACCTCTTTAACACTTTTAGGTGAAACATCTAGTTTATTCTGCATTATATCATAGAGCATGTCACCATGCAATTCTAATCTTTGAGCATCAAAGTCATTTTTATAAAATAAAGTTACATCTTCCGCTGACAACGTATTTTTAATAATAACATTTTCAATTTTACTTAAAAAGGAAAGTGTTTGGGATTCAAAACGCATTTTAAAAGAATTTAATGTTGTATCTGATAATTTATAAAAAGTTAGTTGAAAAAACTCTTCGGGATTTGAAAAAATATGAGGCGAAGAATCAGTATCATATTGTTTTTGAGCTTTTCTAACTCGTGAAAGGGAAGGTAATTGTAAATTGAGTAGCTTCGCCTCAAGAGTTATGTTATTCCAAAGTGTAGAAAAACCAGTATCTCGACATTTCTGCAATAAGAAAGTAGTATTATCAATATGATTTTGAGATTCTTTCAAATATAAATCTACTTTCTGTAGGACTTGATTTAAATTTTCAACTCGTTCAAAAATATAAATTAGGGCTTTTAAATGAAAAAAAAAAAAAAAAAAAGTGAACAAATCCAATTTATGAATATAATTAGAATCAGCTGCCGTAATTACTGCATCCATACTCGCATCGTCTGAAATTTCTAAAGAAAATTCAATGAAGGTCTTATAGTTATCAAAAACCGCTTTTAGTGATTTAATTCGAATACACCACCTTGTTGGGCAGGACTTCATTAGCAAAGGCGCATTTTCATCTTGAATATCTTTAAAAATACTCAAACAACGTGGCAAATCACAAACAAACTTAATTATCTGTCTGATAGTTCCAATAAAATCTCTTACTGATGAAATTTCAGTTAAGGAATCTTGTACCACTAAATTTAGACGATGAGCAACACAATGAACGAATAATGCCAGCTCATTTATTTCTCAAATTCACTTTGCAAACCACTTTTCTCTCCACTAACATTACTAGCTCTATCAAAACATTGATCTCTCATATCATTAATGTCTAAATTAAATCGAGTAAGAATATCATTTACAATTGAAAATGAGGTTTCAGCTTTTGTATCCTTAGTTTCATAAAATCCTAAGAATTCTTCTATTACCTCTAACTCATTAGTAACATACGATATACAAAACGACATCTGTTCCAATCTTCAAGTATCCGATGTTTTATCTATCATAATTGCATAATATTTGGCTGAATGTACAGCTTTTAGAATATCATTTGAAACAGCATCAGCCAATATTTTCAACATTTCTTCAGTAATAGAATGATGCAGCCATTTATGATTTGATTTCTTCATCCAAGATTTCAGTTCTGGTAAGTACATTGGTTGCTCGTAATTTTAACAACTGCATAAACTTAGAATTTTCAAACTCGTCACCCTTATTGAAAGTACCTCGGTGTTGGCAGTCCCTCTTTTGCAATAAACTGAATTGTCTCAAAAATCTTAATTAAGGCAACCCTTGCAGCTCTCATTTTGTTTGCTTTTTCTACCGATATTTGTGAAATAACAGTATTTCTTTTCATATTGGCTAACCCCAGTGCACTCTCCCAATGATATTGAGACTTTTTGTGGTTTTTAAAAGTCTCTAGAGCATGATTCCACAATGAGAATCCTGCAGTTACAAATGCAACTTTAGTTTTTTGGCTTGGTTTATTATTTGGCAATGGTAACTTTTTGGATGCAACTTCTGTACACATTAAAACAAATAGCTCTGCCACCTTATTCTTTTGATTCACTTAACCACGGATATGTTCGAGTCCAAGCAGACTGAAATTTTCATCCACCACATGATAAACAGAAAGACAAAAACCAAAGTGACAAAACTGATGTACTGTAGCTCTACCATTTAACAGTTACACAGCAAATTATAGTGTGATCATTAATTAATATACTGTGAATATTATGATACTTACTGTTATTTCTAGAACTTGATTTACAATCACTATTATTTTTAGAACTCGAATTAAAATGTTCACAATTACTTTCGCATTTAGTATTGGTGAGAATTGCGGTTGTCGGGGAAATCACACTTGTGTTACTGTCCCTAATTCTATCATCACTATTAGCACCTTCCTCTTTTCATTTAAAAAAGCAAAGCTAAGCCATGATAATTTATTTTGTTTCTTAATAATAAAAAACTGGTTTTCCTATAGCCAGGTGAAAAAGTAAAACTACTTAACTGCAGGTGTTGTGATAAAGATGCACATTTAGATGAGGGTAGTTCAGATAAAAGAATACAAACAAATGGGCTACTCAACTCACTCACACTCGCACACTGACCTTGCCTATTGGAATAAAAATATCAATTATATGTGTATCACTCCTATCAGTACGGAAAAATATCGATAATTGCCATCATTAATTGTTACATAATCAATGAATTTTCAAGTGGCCATTTCCCATCCAGTGCTTGGGCACTTGAGCACTGCTGTGTTTGCCAGCCATAGGTTTAATTAGACTTCATACCTACACTTCAGTGCTAGTGATGAGTGGGTTGGTTTCTAGATTTGACCCATCCCCTGAAAGAAAAGAAAAAAAAAAGAAAATGTTTCTGTTGTTACGATTGAACTTATTTTATTGTGTCAGTAGTGATTGAGAAAGAGGGAAAATTGTTGTACCTATATAAGTATGGGAGTTGAGTGGAATACAATTATAAAATTAATAAATTCTCAGAATGAATTAGAACTTACATCTGAAACACCCACCCTGTGAAGAAGTCGTTCCAATGGTCCATCAATATTTAGAGTTTTTACATCCTAAAACGTGCATTTAAAATTAGATTAAAAGATCAGTCTAAGTTTGCATTACGTCAGTTCCTCAATGTCATCCTTTCCTCATGTGTAGACGAGTACCATACGTATTATACGATTTGTTCCATATTCTGTCAGTGTAATTAGTTTATAATACTAATAGCCTACTGATTTAGTAGGTACTGGTAGTTATTATCTGATTTGTTTGTATGTTTACTTACAGTTCAATTTCCACTTGACTAACAACAACTCCATTATAGCTTGCAACGCGCTTTACTGATATTACCCTCCACATTATGAATCAGTGCTGAGTTTGTCGAGTGTTTTGTGGTGTGTAGGTATATTGATGGATTTGAATACTTTTGTATTAAAATGATGGATATCCCAGAAATATCAACCCTATCTTCGAATATTTTTGTCTGAATGTAATATGACTAATTGTTAGATTATAGGTACCTGCGTACTAAAATTAGTGGGTAAATATGTCGAAGTGGTGTAAGATTTGGTAAGTTATTACTTAACGTATTCTTGGAGACGATTACTTCATCACAATGTAGAATATTGAATGGATACCTATGTTTTACAAGGAACTGAGTCCAATCCGAAGTACTTTTTGTAAAAACCTCATAAAATCTAAAAAAATGAAATTTGATCTCAAAATTCCTCTGGAACAAACCTAGAAACTGGGACGTCTGAAAAAGTCACATAACCAAACAAAAAGGAGCCAACAGATAGGCAAAATAAAAAGTAAAAACTACTGCATGGCCAAGTGTAGGAAAAAGACAATTTGGAAGGGAAAAAGGAAAATCACCACAACTAACAAGACACCCAAATCAGCCAGAAAAACCATCCACCCCCTCCCACCACATGCCTAGTTATTTTAGGCTGTCATATTATATAAATTTTGGTTCCCAGAAAAAAAAAACAAGTAAAGAACAAATAAAAGAAAAACCGTATACTACTGATCCTGGATCCACAGCTTTGCAGCAGCCTGGAAACAATGCAATGTCCGGCAGGAGTGATTCTGAAGTCGCCCCTCGTTTGATCCGGCTGTAAAAGCCCCGCTAACGAGCATTTATGGGATTGGAAACAGCTGAAGTTGGAAAATTCACAACTGATGGCGAATTCTAGTACTTGCTCCCACTGGTCAGTTTGGTTGTTGATGTAGAATCACACTGAAAACACGGTTTTTGCATCCCTCTGTGACTCTTTTCAAATTTTGACAAAGACAAAATTTGAATTTGACCAAGACGATCAAATTGTATTAATCAGATTTCAAAACAATACTAAAAGAGCTTACGAATTGGATGTCCTTGGGGCCGAAATATTTTGAATAGTATTAAAATCAAAATAGAGTACGAGAACAAAATATGGTGAATTCGAGAATACATATATATAACTTCAATAGAATATTATCGATCAGCTGTAATAGAAATATCAAGAAAAAAAACAAGGGTAACAATAGGGGAAAACGAATTTGAAATGTAGGAAATTACAGGTTAGGCACCTCAAAACTCTGATGGACAAATTACTCGCAGAAAAGTCAAAATTAAAAATTAATGTAGGTTTAAAATTCTTACTACAATTGAACTCTTTGTCAGTCTCATGTCAAAATCAAGGTTTGAAAAAATGTACCCCTGATTCGGGGTACCTTATTCCCTAAATTAGACGCACTTTTAAAATTCTGATAAATTTACTAAATAATAGATTAAAAAGTGAAATTAATTGCTGCATGACACTGGTTATTTTAAGTTAATTTAATGTAGATCTCAAAATGACAAGTTCAACAGACTAGTGAAATTGTGGTATAATGAGTCGTAAATCACGAATATATAGGTCACTCAAATTCTTCTGTACACACATACATATTTATAATCTATTCAAAAGTTCCAAAAGAGAGGTTCCCAAAGTTTTGCAAACCCTCCATGTCATCTTACCGATAATTAACATAAATTTAAAAATTTTGGGTTGAATTTTTAATTGTATTTAAAGATTATTTATGACTGGTTTCAGGTTTGGTATTGAATTTGAGCACAATCGCTCAAATATTCAAACGGAAGCCATTACACAATTCAAACTTGGTATTCATTTTAACAGTAGATCAATTCTTCGACCCTCATTGGACCCAAAAAAGAGGAGAATTTTTTTATTTTCAGATTTTATTGTGTAATATTATATCATCGGATATGTTTTTTAAGCCGCTGAATTCAAATTTAATGTTCATTTCATCATTTGATCCATTCTTCGACCCTCATTGGGCCTAAAAAGAGATGAATTTTTTATTTTCTAATTTTATTGTGCAATATTACGTTAGACATATTTTGTGAGGCTGTGAATTCAAATTTTATATTAATTTTATTTTTACACTCATTTTTCAACTCTCATATAGGGCCCAAGCAGGGTAGAGTTTTTCATTTTCATATTTTATTATGTAATAATATATTAATGAACAGGTTTTTTTTTTTAGGTGGTGAATTTGAATTTGATATTAATTTTATCTTTAGATCCATTCGTCGAGCCTCGAGGGGATAAAAAGAGGAGAATTTTGAATTTCCACATTTCATTGTGCAATAAAATATCATTAAGTATGTTGTTTGAGGCACCAAATTTTTAATTTTATGTTTATTTTTTAATTAGCCAAATCCTTATTCCTCTAACATCGTCAGTTTCGTTTTGTAAAAATTTATTTTCTTATTATTTTAACTTGACACAACTCAAACCCTGTAGAAACTGTAGGGTACAACAGGCTGAGGACGATTATTTAACATAACTGACTGATTTGATAAAAACTGAAGTATATTATGTTAAAACTTATTTTCTGAAACTGAAAATTTCATTTGGGAAAGTATAACACTGAAATTTTGGAGCCGATAGAAAGAATTTTTTCTCAAACAATACAACTGGGTAAGTATAACGCAGGGTTATCTTTAAATGTGTACTAAGTCTCTTTGATGTGGGAAAAAACGAGACACTTCAACTGATTATTTTTTAATTACGTCTTTCATTTTGATGGAAAAATTAAGTTCGTAGATATAACTGGAGCCTACGACTGACGGAATATTTCAGTATGTGTCTTTAGTCTTCTCTGTGCGAGGCCCATTGATATCTGTGACTGATCTTTGCCCAATATTATTCAATAGGTAACATGTGTAAATTTACTGGCTACTATAAGTATCTATGTGGCTGATATTTATAGTTAAAACTAACCTGTGCTAAGTATGAACACCAAGGGTTAGTTTTGAACATGCAGAAAATGTAGATTTCTCAGCTAAACCAAGTTTTTTTCATAGTTTTTCTACAGTTTGTTACGCAAAAGCTACATTTTTCAAGTAAAATTTATTTTTAGGTAGCTTCACTTTAGTTCAAAAACAAGCCCTTAGGTTAGTCAAAGCTTGCCTCAGGGTCAAGGTCAAAGGTCTTAAGTATCTGTCAAGCGAAGCTGACAGTAAGTTACCTACTATAAACTGAGCTGCTATTACTGAAAGTTACCTGTGATCATGAAACGAAAAATGTTCCTTCACTTTCACCCTTAGGTCGTTTCATAAGATTGACAATGAATTCGAGAAAGATAAGCAGCTGCAGTCTAGGTCAAATAATCGTCCGATATAAAAAAGAATCGGTATTCACCTTTCTTAAATTCTCAGTTTTTTCACATGTACCTAGGTACTCGAATGTATGAATGTTTTCTCTCAATTAAAACAATATTCATATTGTAAATTTATGGATTGGTAAGAGGCTAAGAGCTGAAATGCGCGAGTGTACGTGGTCAACCACTTTTCGCTATTCTAAATTGTTCGTATTTTAATTTAACAACTTGATCCATAAATATCGAGACTTTCGTGTCACGAGAAGATGCGGGAATAAAGCTATAAATTTGACTTGGGGAAAAAGAAGATGTTGATAGTTGTCATTCATAGTATCTGTAATAATGGTCATTAATTTTGAAAATGAAAAACAAAATGGTATATATTACGCAACTAAGGAGGAAATTTCTCACTCCGACCGAGTTGAGTACAATATTTTTTGCAACTTGTGTACGAAATGGTGTATTTTCGAGGCATGTATGGCACGATGAAAGGGGCCAATGCCCAGAACTTCTTACTTGCCCCACCCACATTCACACTCTTTCATTTTTTCATCACTCCATATCGTAGGTATCTTTCTCACTCCATCATAAATCTCACATCTCCAGTTTTGAGGCCAGGGAACTTCTCACCCCACAAAAATTTGTTGGAATTTCTTTTCTCTAAGATCTCTATATTAATAAATTATTTTTACGATAGAGTTCACCGAATGATGTGAATTAACAAGCGAAAAAACAAATATCATTAATTTTTTTCTATGTTGGCCATTGCTCCTACCTCCAAAATTTCAGACTCTATTTGCTACTACGTATTGTTTTTTTTTCCATCAGTGTGCAAATACAGAATGTCATGGGCAAAAAATTCTAAATTATGTACTAGGGTTTTTACTCGAGTGTCGATTAGAGTATACAACTTTTTGGCGTGATTCAAGTTTTTCAAAAATTAGTCTCTTTAAATACGTTGGTATTGTGAGTTTTGTTTTCAAGTTTCTTTTGGAAAATTCGATTTTTAGGCTAAAGTATTTACGACTTTATTTTAATACAGGTAACGCTATCTCTTAGATTAAGGTCGAAATTATTTTCAGTATCAAACTAGAGAACACAACAAACTTTTGAAAGATGGCGCTCCGAGCTGATGAAAATTGTCCGTCATTACTGCCATTTGTTTTTGTCCCTGTTTTTTTGTGTGGTGCACATTTCTATTTTCACTCTGTGGTAAAAAATGAAATGTAAAGACCTTTCGATATGTCGAAAAGAGCACGAAAGAAAAGAAATTAAGAAAAAAAAATCTACACAATTTGCTGGGGAATTATTTAATAACTTGCTTATTAAAATCGGTCCTGGAAGACGAAATTTCCTAACTTCCAGTAAATCACAAATCATCAAGTCCATAGTGGTTAAGAGAGGGTTTCTGGAAAAATATACGGTGCGCTTTTATAGGTTTTGACGAAGTTCAATAAACCGAGTCGAGAACCCAGTATGGCATGCGGTTTTAAGTCCAGGAGGACGGAAGTACCTAAACACCTAGAGGTACGGAAAGACTGTCCAGCCCGGAGTGTGACAAGAGAACCTGAAGACAGATGACCTGCTGAGATGTGAGGGCCGTAAGTCCAGGAAGCTGAAGCATCCCGGCTCTCAGCAGAATGTAATACCATAGTTTCATGGATGAAAAACCACATGGCAAGATGTGACGGGCTGAACTGAGAAGAATACCCCCTCCCAAGTTCTGATAACGGTAAGTTGTGAACCGTGAACCATAAATTCCATGATCCGGTGTAGTGAGGGAATCTACGGGCAGAGTTCATCAGGCAAGAAGGTCACAAAAAATTGTAACAAAAAAAAAGAAACGATCAATCTACCCCATAAAAGGCAAAGGGAGTCTGAAGGCTCAATGCGAAATTTTCTAGTGATACACAAGAGGCCAAGTCAGGATCCCAAGGGAGAATGGGAAGCTGCGATGGAGTCCCTAGTAAAACATTAGGGGCTGATTCCCTTGGATTATTGAATTAAGCGAGACAAAGCCGAGAGTACCTAGTTTCTTTTTATGTACCTACTCACAGAACAACTTTTGTGATGACACCATTTCTCATAGATGGCCAAACCAAAAATTACCAAAATTCTCAAATAACAATTTCAAGTTAAGCCCAATGTTGTGACAAAGGCCAATTTTTAAAATTCGGTCTATTCAAACAAAAATTCTATTCCTTTACTTGGATTTGAACTACTGTTGCGCGATTGTTTTAGATATTCGGAAATTCCAATTTTTTCTGTTCGGATTCCAAATTTTGATAGGCAAGTGGTTAGGATATTAGGATATTCTTTTGTTAAAATTTGAATGATATATCTTCCATTACGTTCTTTGAGGCACTGAGTCAGCTTAATTTTGAATTGAATCATTCTGTGGGAACAATACTTGTAAGAGGTATAGGCTCTTGTACCCCTTGATGACAGTTGCCCCTAAAGGCTGGCTTATATTTGTCTCTTTGTATGTTCTGACCTGTATGTATATACAGGTAAGATACGTTATTTGGACTATGAAAAATTACCTGATAAGGATCTTAGTGCTGTCATGGTCTGGTACCAAACACACTGCATCGTTTCTTATCACCTTATGGAGTAGGAAACAATGTAAGCTTATGACATAATACCATATGTATATGTACATATGTGTGTCTGTGTGAGTGTGCCAAATCCACTATATAAACTTATGGAACTGGATACAAATTTGCCAGCGTTCACCTAGTATTTGGCTCTCCCATACATTCCTGTATAATGTGGCAGAACACGCAAAGCTGTTGATTACCTTCTATGTGTGAATACTTCTCATAATAAGGTATTCCACGCACTCATTCTGAGCCTCTGTAACCTCCAAAAAAGGTTGTAATGATTTTGTCTCAAAAAAATTAAGTGATACATCGTTGATTAAGTTTTTGGAGGTGCTGATTTAAAATTTTCAGTACATTTTTGGATGGAACTACTCACTGAGCCCTTTGTAACCCCTAAAAGGGGTTGAGATTATTTTTTCTTTAAAAGTGAGCAATACATAATTTTTTACATTTTTTGAGGCGCTGAGTTCAAATTTACTATTAATTTTTGATTTGAACCCTTCATTTTGTCCCCTGTGCCCAAAATAGAATTGATTATGAAATTTTTTTAATATTTTACTGGGTGCTACATCCTCGAATTTGTTCATTGAAGAGCAAAGTTTCACTTCTAACATGTATGATCAGGCCCAGTTACACTTTTTTTGGGGGTGAGGTCGTTGAGGGTAACCCACTTTGCTACAATTATGGCTTTAGAATTTAGGATTTACTTGCAACCGCGAATCCTACCTAGTGAAATAATGTTTGACTGCAAACATTTGGAACGTTATTCCTTGTTTTTCAAATAATCGCCCACGTTTTCTTTGTTGCACCAAATTTTTGTACCAACAGTGTTTGAAAGAAGGTATTCCCTCCAGAGATTTTGGTTTTAGTTTAATTCTATGCGATAGCTTTGAATTTTACACTAGTTTCTTTTAATTAATCACATTTAAATACCTCTTCTCCGATCGAGGTCAACAGCGTTGTTTCATACCCTCATTTACTGATCATTGAAGGTAGAAGATCAAATGGAAACACCTATTTAGCAACTAACAACGAAAATTAGACCCAATCCTGAGTTAAAGGCCACGTCCTCACTAAGTCTCAAGTTGTAGCATTAATTGGACTATTATTTGCTGATCAACGTTAATTTTGAAGGGAGCAGAATTTTATGCGTATTACTTCGTGAATAGTCAGTCAAGAGTTTGGAGATTTTTTTTGAGGAAAAAGAGTCCAACAACCAAAAATAAATAGGAGAAAAAAATGAGAAAAAAATGAGAAAAAAATGAGAAAAAAATGAGAAAAAAATGAGAAAAAAATGAGAAAAAAATGAGAAAAAAACATTTACGTATCCATAATTTTGATTTTTATTTATATTTGGACATTACTCGAATACCTACCATTTTTATAATTAGGAAAATAAGAGTGAAAAAGTTTATTTTAGTAGAAATTTGGCCACTAGGTATACAGGGTGTCCGATTTAGTTTGTCAAGCAGGTAAAAAATAGATAGAATTCCACCAAAGGAGAAAAAATCCAGGTTCAAGAAGTTGCATATCCTCAAATTGAAGGGGTTATTGTGTTTCGAATAATGAAAATCATTATTTTATGCTTTTATTGCAGTTACTATATGGCAACAAAATATAACATAGTTTAGTACCGATCCACTGTAGTCAGATTTGGCGCTGCAATCAGGTTCTGCTATGTTTGTGTTCATTATTTATTCCCAATGTATCACGCTCCTCCACGGCGTTACTTCATATATCAAGTCTACCATCCCACTATTGAACGTTTCAAATCCCACTCCCAGCAGATTTTTTTATTATTTATTTTTTGTTTGGTACTTATTTTGGAGTTTTAGACAAATTATGTACGGAGGAGATGTTTTAAACTTACATATTTTTTCTTAACAGCTTATTTTAAACCAATGACGTGAGAAATGGTAGGAGGCAGAATACAATTTCTGACTGGGTGAAATTGTAGAACTGGCTGAGACGAAAAAAAAAATTATAATATCATGATTTGCCTATTCTCAAAATTGAAGAACGTGGAAATTGTTTAAAATTCTGAAAATTATATTTTTCATTAAAAAGTCTGTTGCGAGAGTAATTCAATACTTTTAAATTGCCTCAACAAATAAGATAATTTCTGAATATTATCTTTTATTGATATTTCACTTCAATTATTACAAACACTTTAGAATTATACTTATTACTATTTCTTAATACTAGTGAAACCTAATGTCCACAGCAACTAGCATGGACCCTAACGTCTCTACTCGACTGTAGGTTTAGGAATGAATATGTCTTCGAAACGAAGATACAACATCACATTCGTTTTCTTTGTTTCAATCAAAAGATGGCTGACCAAAAAGGTGGCGTGATACGGAACATCCGCCAAATATGATGACTCTACATTGTCAGCATATCTGGTGGTATCTGTTCATGAGAAGCTAGGTGAAATGTAGACAGCTATTATTCCAAGAATTAGGAATAATAGTTGTCTATAATTTGTTTGACACGTTCTTGTAGATGAACTGAATCGTCTGCAAAAACGGGACGGAACAAAGTCAAAAAAGGCTTAAATTTCAATATTTTTCCGCTATCAATTTGAAGAATAACCAAATTATTGTAATATAATTTTTTTCCCCAGTCACAAATTGTATTTTGTAGATTAACGTTTTTGTCGTCATCGGTTCAAAATAAATGATTATTTGATATTTGAAACACAATAAAGCCTTCAATTTGAAAATATGCAAATTTTCGAACATAGATTGTTTTCGCGTTTCATCAAACTGTCCGTCTTACCAACTGAACGATATTCGGACACCTTATGGTATGAAAAAACAAAGAGTATTTTGACGATTTTGGTTAAAAAAAAAAAAAAAAAGGTACCTTCTCCATTTCTTCGTCAAAAGAGAGAATAAACAGCTACTCTAAAAAAGAGTATATTATCCCGTGGGGGTCCCGAAGGGATGAAAATGAGTTTAGTGAAAAGTCGCACTTTTTCGATATTTATTCGAAATTTTCAGGACTATTTAATTTCTGCGTTGAATAGGTATAAGGGCCAATTGTCCCAGCTACGAGGACCACGGTTTTATTTCATTTGTATTGAAAACCTGCTTAATTAATATACTTAAGGTAACCAGTGTTGAAATGATCTTCGTTAATTTGAAGACGTTGGCCTTGCCTGTGTTAGCAAAATAAGAACCAATCGTTACGTCGGTGCAAATCCGTATCGACATTTTGCAATTTGAATTCATTTTTAGTGGAATCAAAGTGAATAGAAGTGCTTCCCCTCAAGCCGTACACAAAGATGGCTGCACAGGCTGCACAGGATGACGAGAACGTGGCTCAGTTTATTGAAAGTCAACGTCGTTCGTCGTCGAAATGTGTGCTAAGGGTTGAATCCGAAGGTCGAGAAAGAATAAAGGAAACACGTTGAAAAACAAATAACTTTGCTTTGACCTTGTGAAAACGTCTGAAAGTCGAAAAGAAAAACCTGCACGGTGGTTGATTTGTTGAACTTACAAAAAGAAGTTTTTTGATTCATCTTTTCTATTTTCTTTAACGACTCGCTATTAGTATTAATCGCGACAACATTTGTACATATCGGCTAAAAACTGGTAAACGATGATTTTGGAAACTAAATTACACAACTTTTAGAGAAAAACAACGTAATGACGTTGTTTTTTGTTACCAACGCGCAAAACAAAATTGTCTGGAAACGAGTATAAATTCTCCAACATTTAATTCTCCACCATCAGTTGGATAATATTGCTCCCACTCGAAGAAATAACAAATTGTTAAACTGAAATAATGTTTTTCATCAGTCCTTGATCCTTTCAAGGACCAAATTAACCTTGTCCATGAAAAGAAAATGAATACATTTTTTATTGTAAAATGGGTTGCTGTTAACGTGATTCTGTTTTTCAACTGATCATTTCGGTTACTCTACAGGGTGTTAAGATTCGGATGTCGAAACTTGGTGATACGATTCTACAGGTTATTTGCAACAAAAAAATGTAGGGATCCCGGACAGTTTCCCGAATTCATTTTCCCATAATTCGAAAAGTTTTAGAAAAGTTTTGGTAATGCAGTGAAATTTTTTCGAGATATGTTCGACGTGTGAAACCCAACAAACCAGTACATACATTTGGGAACTTAAAATTTTTTAATTCAAATCTTTGACAAATTTTTGTGGACAAAATTGTGCTTCAAATGTAAGTTTCTCCAATGAGTGAAATTTGTGTTTTCAATTGAAATTCACACTCATCTGAATAATCTCAATTTTATTTTGGGCTTTTTCTTTTGTGAAATTGTTTTAATCAGAAGCTGAAAGTAAAATTTTGGACTCTTTTCTAAGTTAAAGTGTTGAAAAGTCCGAGATCTTGGACTAAAAATAAAAATTATTTTAAACATGATAATGACGTCACAATTTGTAGACAGTTTTTCAGAAACAAAATTCGAATTCGGATGTTATAATATCCGAATTCAAACTCATGTTCAGATGAAGACATGAAGACAGAAATAAAATCCGATTCTTTTTCAGGCAATCTTAATACATTTTATTTCAGTATCGACTCATCCAAATTAAGACAACACTCGACAAATAATTTGGTTTGATCCGACAGACTGGCGCCATGAAATATATGAGGATGAACACAAATTCAATAGAAGTAAAAATCCATCGACGGACATGAATGCAGCCAACTATATTTTTCTTTATCTCTCGCTTTGCTTACAGTTTGCAGTCATATTATATTTTATTATATTTTATTTTATCAGTCATCCAAGTGCGCTTTGCCTATTGTATGTCGACATGTATATTTGCTATCTGTAATTTTATTGGTTGCATATACATTAATTTCCTCTTGCTTTTTATGTATTATCGACATCGCATGTTTGAAGGCAATTGAGCAGACAATAAGTGGGGAAATCTTGCTGACAAGAAGTACTAACTTGTAAAGACAAATTCTAATTTTTACTCACTCTTGTTCTGGCAATACCGGGTACTAGGTTCGTCTTTACAATGCAGTCCTTCTTGTGTAGGCGGATAGTAGCAGGTCCAAGTCTCAAGTCGTACGTTAAAGTCATTGCGTAGGCAATTGTTAAATGTACCAACTGGGGATGTAGATTCGCTTCAACCTGATCTACCTTGAAGACAAACTAGGAAGGTAGTTAGAATTTGGTTAGGTTCAGTTGAAGACAAAAGACAAATTAGGAGTGTTCTTTCGTCATGAAGAATTAGTAGTGATGATATACAAGTCATTTCTAATTTTGTCAGTTTCCATATCGCACTTCAAGGCGATCTTTTAGAAACCCCTGCGAGGTGAAATTTTAAGTCAACAATACGATCAGATGGAGTTCCTGGCATCTGTTAGGAGGGAAATTTGGTGTGTTAAAGACAAATTAAGAACAAGCTTAGTTCAATATAACTGCTTTGCTCTGTCATTAAAAGGCTGCGTAGAGCCTTTTTTCGAGCATAGTGAATTTGATTTCATCTATGTTTGTTATTTTCCTCACCTCACTCTCACACAAACCAAAAGCTCCAAAGCCTAAAGTTTCATGATAGGAGTCTTTTACAACACTACAACCATCACTTATGAAGACAAACAATTAGGTGAAGACAAAGGTATTTTCTGATGGTCTCCCCTACTTGTTGTCTGTATTAGCTTTTTTTTTATCTTTTTATTTTTCTACTGTACACTGCTTTATTCCGCTTTGTTGACACTATAGTTCTTTTGTAATTATAGTCTTTGACAAAATAATTCTGTTGTTTGTTTTTGTAAGTTTCGCACCTCTTATGGATCGAAAACTTTGTTAGGCTCTTCTGTCTACACCTCCCAGCTTATTGCTGATTCGTTATATTAATTTGCTGAGATATGAAGACAATTGTAAGCTGCGTTCCATTGTGTCCAAAGAAGTCTAATTCAAGTCTAATTCAAGTCAAGAAGAATTCAGCCGTAGAATATTGTCAAAGTCAAAAAAATAAAATGTCTTGAAATTACACTATCAAGACCCCTCGATTCAGTGTTTCGGCTGCATGATGCCCTAGTTTTAGGACATTGTGACGTCATTAGCATTGAAACACCACCATACATTAAAGGTTGACTTTATGAGCTAATCGATTTAAAATTGCCACTTAAAACAAGGCAATCGATTTTGGATACCTCAGTGTTTTAGTCCAAAATGAAAGTCTTCTTTATTCTGAACTAAAATTACTGTAAAAATTATTCAAAAGTTTTTGTTCGAGAATCCCATGTGTTTGAAGCAGAATTCCATAAAACAAATATGGTCAAAATTTTTGGTTCAAATTTAAATGAAATTCTCCCGAAAAAATCATTGGTTTTATTGCTGTTTTTCCTTGCCATTCACGAAATTTTATCTGTTTCATTGTTGGTCAACTACTTTGTCAAATCAGTCAAATGGACAGTGAATTCTTGTGGACGCTGCAAATCTTTATGGGTCTGGTTGCTGCTTCAAAAGCTTCACTCCATCCAATTGGGATATGCATGCTGTCAACAAAAAGTTGTAAGAATTTACTATTTATTTGTAAATTATATTATCTGATATTTCAAAGTATGTGTCCTTTTTATTAAGATAATTATGAATAAAATTATTTTAATTACTTTCGGATCAGGTAATTTTGTGAAAATGTGTTAATTTTCCTCTCTATTGGTTTTGAAACAATGGAAGATCGGATTGATTTGGAGTAGGATGAAGGGGTTTAAGTGTGAAATACTTGTTGCTTTAAAAAGGCGGCTGGAAGAATACACATGCGAGCCAAGATTGAGGAACCTGTGTTCCTGATTCCTGGCTTATCTGGACATACAAATTTATTTTTTGTTTGAAATAATTTCGTGTTAGGAAAACTAATGAGAGTAAAAATATGTGATGAGATACCTGTTAATAATTTTAAATTTGACAGGTGAGTACCCTCCTCGCACACCATACCGCTAAGATCAATCAGAAAGATTGTGATGAGTCATGAAAAAATTTGTGAAATTTAGCGATAGATAATTTAATCGTTTTCTGTTTCATTTAAAATATTTAATAACCGACATGTTCGTCGAATTATGTTATTGTCGTTGTATAAAACGACAGCTGACTTTTTCAGAAAAATTTTTGAAGGAGGATATTTGAGTGATTTTTCAATTTTGCAGGTATAAGAAGGCTGCGACTACTTAATAATCACAATGATCAATATTGGTAATGTTTTTTCTCTTCATCTATACGGCATGGCGGATATCCACCATAATGTGATATCTTTATGACTGTGATATACCGAATACCATATGCAAAGTTCCTTTATTCCTTCGTTTGATTGTTGCGAGAAGACAAAAACACGTACCTAACCAACAACACATTCATTTTTTACGCTCCCTATAATTAACCTGCATTAGCCCAAAACCGTGTCAAACACACGCTGAGACCTATAGTTACCTACTTACTTTTGCTTTGTTTTCCCAAAAAATTGGAAAACATTCGTTTTTCACCTCAACTATTTTTCGTAAATTTTTCGAAGGTGTATTCCATTTGTTAGCGTCATTAACGGAAGTATTTCGCTATTTCACTTTTAACGATACCAAATAAAACAATTTTTTCGTAGAAACTTTCATATACATATATAGTCGTCGTAATCGCGAGGAAAAAACACGAGAAATTTTCTCAAGTCCGAAAGTAGGGCACCCGGAGAATACATTTTTTACTCTTTTATTTTATTTTTTTTTATGTTCGAAAGGTCGACGTTAATTCTTTCGCCATTTTTCGACGTTGGTCTTCGATAAAAGTGTCAGCCTATATGTTCGAAGATATTCGGCGAAAGTGGTACGCATTTCGAAGCCCATCCGTAGCATCCACACTTGGATAAGAAATTTCAGGAGGAAAAAAAAGGCTCTTCTCCCCCGAAGGCATCCCCCGCGATCCCGTTCAAAGTCATTAAAGTCAAATTAGTAAAACTGAAAACCGTGGAACATGTCTTTGCTTCGGCAAATGAAGTAAATTGAGAAAATTCTCACCGAGGGATTCCTCACGCTCATTGACTCAGAGCTTTATGCTTCGCTGTGGAACCATACCCACTTGGACTTTTTAATGAATTTTCGTATCATAACTCGCCTATTCGTGGAGACATGCTCGTAGCAACATTTATCGCATCGTATGTCTCCGGAGAGCCCACTAGCAAAGATTTACCATAAGGTTTTTTCCTGGTAGGTGAAAAAAATAAAAATTGCCAAATGAAATTTTAAAATTGCCAACTGCTTGCTGAACATTTCGAAATTTTCTACCATTGCAAGTTATAAGTCAATATATTTGGTATAATTAAAAAAAAAAAAAGTTTAATTTTTTTAGCAACAGCAAGATGATTTTGTCAACAGGAAAGATTTTACCAACTATAAAAAAAATTCTGAGAGAGCGCCTCCTCCAGAATTCTTTTGGTATTTTCCTGGACCCATACTTCAGTGTAGATGTTCTAACATTTGAGAATCTGAAAAACATTGGACATGTTTTTCGTTTGGTAAACAAAGTTAGTTTATAGAATTCTCGCGAGGGAACTTCACCCTCTTAAGTAGAATATAATTTCTATTACACCCGTTAGACCCATAATACATTTTCATGTCGTGACAAGGTGATTTCTACTACTGTAATGATAATTCCGTTTAATTTCTCAACTTAATATACTTTCAATATATCTCTTGTATTCTGTAAATATTATCTCAACAAAAACATTTCATCTATAACTTTTTCCTAATATCCTGTCTTGATTACATCATTGAAACTTGTCAAGACCTGTCTCTTGATGTCACCTTTTCTCACTAATACAATGTTTTCATATTATATACCATGATGTCATTCATTCCATTAATATAAAACACAACTTTGCTCTACTCCCAATTCCTCTTAAAATTATAACTACACCCACTTATATCATAAGTATGTTTCTTTGCTGGTTTACACTAAATTACATAGATTTTATTAACCAATCACATTGTATATCTCCTACAATACCACTGTAGAATTCTCTCAAATCCATACTCATAGTTCTAAGCCTGACTGATTATCAATTCTTCTCTTGTACAATTAATTACATCTTAATATTTTCATATACATATAAAATATACCTACATCATATAAAAAATAATATATGTGTCGTGTATCTTTTAGTAACAATTAAACTGTTACAATTAAGGGGATATTTTGGAAAACACCGTATTTTCAATACAAATTTTTACAATATTTTTTCATTGTTTTGGTTGATTACAGAAAAACCAGAATATATTTGGCTTTAGTTTTTCAATTTTGATCAGCTTCAGAATTCCAGCTCAACTTTTGTTCAACTTGTACGGCAATTTTTTTCAATTTTTTGATCGATTATTTTATTTTAAATCGGAAACATAGATTTATAATTTTGTAATCAAAGAGAAAACATCCATCCCAAAAATTGATGTTTTTAAAAGAAAAAACATCGATTCATAATCCCTATTGCTATAGTTCCAGGTACACCTCTCCAACGGTTCTTTTCTCTGCTCACTTAGTGCATGGATTGCAGTTTTAATCTCAGCTCCATATTTACTAAATACCTCACTTATTGATATCCCTATATTTTGTGTAGCACATGTCACTTATCTCAATGAGTTGGTAATACCACCTGTTCAATTTATTTAATCACTAGGGGCTTTGTTCACTGGCCGCTTCATGGCCTAACCTCCTGTGGTATTGTTTTCTCTAGGCGCTTCGTACCTCAAGATTTATAAAAAAAAGAAAATGGAATCTTTTTCTTCATCCTTTTTCTTCCTTACCTATCACCTTAATTTTTATATAATTTTCACAAAGGCTACGTTTATGTAATGATAATTCTATATCATTTCTTAATTAAATATCCTTTCTATATATCTCCCGTATTCTATTAATAATATCCCAACAAATCCACTTTGTCTGTAACTTTATTCTAACATCCTGTCTTGATCATTTCATTGAAACTTGTCAAGACCTGTCTCTTGTTGTCATATTTTCTCATTAATATAATATTTTCATACTAAACACCATGATGTCGTTTATTCCGTGAATATAAAACACAATTCTGCACTATTCCCAATTCCTCTTAAAATTATAACCACACCCACTTATGTCATAAGTATGTTTCTCTGCTGGCTTACTCTAAATTACATAGATTTTATGAACCAATCACATTGTATATCTCCCACAACACCAATGTACAATTTTCTCAAATCCATACCATTAGTTCTAAGCCTAACTGATTACCTATCCTATTCTTGTACAATTCACTACATCTTAATATTTTCATGTACATAAAAAATATACATCATATAAAAATAATACATGTGTGTATCTTTTTGTAAAAATTATACTGTTACAGTTTATTGTGCAGGGTGATTCATGAAATATTTCCCAAACCTGAAATAAGGATATAACTGAGCATGAATAAAAAAAAAACGTTCTTTTTCGATTTCTCCTAACTACAAAATTGAAAAAGCCAGAAACGCGAATATCTTGGTAGTGCCTTTATATAAAGTATATGCAATTTTTCATACTTCGATGGTTTTTGCATCTGCTTTTCAGCCGCCCACTTAGCGTAAATAATGAACCCAACCACTTTCTCCCTTCGCAAACTAAATACCCCAAATTTATCAATTGGATATCCAAATTTTTAGATTTGCAGCCCTTCTGGTTTCCAAAATTTTGAAAATGAATATTGAAGATAGGAGATATACTAAGAGGAAGTTTTTCTTCATTGTACTCGGTTGTATCCATATTTAAGGTTTGGAGAACAGTAAATTCAGCTCTAAAGATGGCTTAATTAAGACAAGAATTTCAACAAGCTGAAATTTCATACGCATGCCTACTTTATTTTCCTAAACAACATACTAAAAGCCCGAATGCGTCCGGTGCAACTGTCGTCCCCTAGGGGGTTAAAATTGTGGTACCCGGCAGTTTTTCACGTTTATCTTACCTAAATATCATCTGAGTGGAAAATTGTTTGAACAAAATTTTAAAAAGGTTAAAAAATCTATAAATACATATTCAAATTATTTTTTGTTAGATGCAAAGTTTTTACATAAATCACCGTTGAAAATACCTACCCATTTTCTATATCTACTAATACAGCTCATGAGTTCAGTTCTTTAATAGTCTAATAATTTTATTCTCACTGTACTGATATATAAACACTGGGATTGAAATTATTTCCCTTACTGAATTTCAGCACCACCTCCCCAACTGATATAGTACCGTCATACTACTGTGTGTCTTATAAAAATGTTAGAACAAGTCAGTCGAGGAAATGGTGCTGAAATGTGATAGAGAGAGAAATTTACTTAGGTGTCTGTCTAAACAATTTGAATAATTTAAATGAAACTATTGAAGAACTGAACTATCTACTGTATTAGTACCTATAGACGCATTATGTTGCATGTGATTGCCATGTATTGAATACGTATTAACAAGAAAATAGGATGATATTGTCAACTGTGGTATATGCAAAAACTATGCACGTGACAAAAAAAAAGAAAATTGGAATATTTTTCGGCAGACTTTTTAGTTTTTTTCAAATTTTGTTGGAACGTCCTTCGCTCAAATGAAAATTAGGCGAGATAAACGCAAAAAGGTGCTGTGCGCCACCATTTTAACCCGCTGGAAGATTTCGCTCGCATCAGATACATTCAGACTTCTAGTATATTATTTAGGATAATGGGGTGGACATGTATAGCAAATTTTTGGTTGTTGCAATCTTTTTCTAAGACTATAGGTATCATTTCCAAAGTCATAGCTATCTGGTGAGTACTCTTCCTAAGCCCAAAAAATTAAATAAAGCATTTGCATTTTCAAATGCCCAAAAGGAAATTGAGAAATACATAAAAATAACTTGTCCTCATTTGACCCGCTTAGAAGTGGAATTTTTCAAATTCTAAAAAATTAGTTCCAGATAATAAATTAGCTGAATGACCTATTAGTACAAAAACCTGCTCTGTGTCTTATCGGGACTAAAATATACTGAGAAGTACATAAAAATACATTTAACCTTGTTTGACCCTTCTATGGGTGCAATTTCACAAAAGCCAAGTAACGTTCGAATGAACGTTTGAAACAAACACCAGTTCAAATGTTCCATATGTTTATGGTCTACAAGACATTGACTAATTTGCAAAAATAAATTTTATCCCCTTAGGGATAGAATTTTTCATAATCCAGAAAAACATTTTTGGACATTCAGTAGAAATGACATTTTTAAATAAAAACTGGTTTTTTGTCTTATCTGGCTGAAACAATATTGAGAAATGCGTTAAAATTCATTGGAACCTGTTTGACCATCTTATGGGCGAAATTTCATAAATCCAAGAAACAGCCGGACCACCTTTTAGAACAAAATACTTACAAACATATTTGAGCCCACCAACGCCCTTTAAGGTGGAATTTTGAAAAATTAACACTCTCCCTGCCAGACAGGGTTTCATCAAAATCTGTGTGAAAAATTTTTTGAGCCAAAGTTTGAATCTCATTTAGAAGGGTCTAGATAACATATATTTAACATTTTTTCATCATACCATCCTGTGTAAGGGAGGTTTTCACCCGTGTGCAATATAGCACACATTGCCTGAAGAGCTAAAAACATACTTCCACCCATGAGCAATCTAGGTGGTAAATACAATATTAAGAAACTGATAAGACCTTTGGGAATGCCTCAACAATTGAGAAACAATCAATGTACTAAGCTGAAAAGGTACTTTTCATATGCTACTCTATGGCATTCTTGAAACACCCATCTTTTGTTACTATGTTGCCAAATTTCTCTGCTATTCCAGAGTTAGAGGTATTCGAGCCAGTAGAATCCAAAAATCACATTGATTTTAATGTAAACTGTGTTCTCTACAGCTCACAATCAAAAATATGTTGGTATGATCCGTGTGCAATATAGCACACACAGCCTGAATGGCAATCAGATTTGTGTGCACAGATGCACACATGGCAGCGAGAGTGTTAAAATAAATTAAGACGATTCGTTGAATCACTTTTTTTTAAAAAAAAGTGGTTTTTCAACTTATCGGGTCTTAAAGATACCGACAAATATATGAAAAATCACATTGAATCTGAGTTGACCCCTTAGGCGTGGAATTTTACAAAATACAAAAAACAATTTTCAGACAATTAGTCGTATGACTTTTCAACGCAAAAAGTGGTTCAACATCTTATTGGCTTTACAAGATCTGAATAATATGTTAACTCCTAAGAGATAGAATTTTTCAAAATCAAAGAATGATTTTTGGATTAGTCGAATGAAGTCTTAAAACAAAAACCGGTTAATATCATATTGGGAAAAAATATATCGAAACATACGTAAAAACTTATTTGACCCCACTTCATTCCCTCAGGGTGGAATTTCAGAAAACTCTTTTCTAAGTGAGCATCTAGGACAGGTTAGGAATATACCTTAAAAATTTAAAGTCTCTAGGTTTGGCAGTTTTGGCTGGGCGTTAATGAGTGGGTGAGTAAGTTAGTCAGGGTTGTTTTTATATTTGTAGATTTTACATATGGGTGCGTGTCAATCGTTGAAATTGTTCTTCAAGGTAAATTTTACTGACATTCATATCGATAAAAGCATGCCAGTACAAGACCAGACAACCATAATTTTGCACAGGTATTACGGTTACCCATCACCAGAGCAGTCGAGTTTGAATTTTAATTCAAAGAAATGGTTTTACATTAGGAACTGGGAGGGAGTTTGTGGGCAAGTGAGCAGCTTTCCCCATGTGATGTTGGTAAATTAGATTTTTCCGCTCATCATTTGGACAGTTGGCAAACTTTCGTGTTTTTGTTTTTTTATGCTATTGAAAATTTTGCAACTGTTGGCAAATCGTGCCATTTTTTTTAAAAAGAATATTCCAAAATTTTTAGCTGTTGGAAATATTCGCTTTTATACTCCCCTAGAAAAGTGTTTCGCTGCGTCACTGATTAGGAAATGAAAACCTTCTGCAGGTTCTGTCGGAGATTATTCTAAACTGAAAGCTTATTTTACAATCAATGATCGTTTCTGTAGAGTCATGCAATCGAAACGAAAGCAGACAGAATAATTTTTATGATTCATTTGATTCGGAACGGTGGTACAGAGGAAAATGTAAGATTACAATTCGGACTTCTGCCATAGGCAATGAAGGAAGGTA
Source organism: Ericerus pela (assembly GCA_011428145.1). NCBI lineage: Eukaryota > Metazoa > Arthropoda > Insecta > Hemiptera > Coccidae > Ericerus > Ericerus pela. The sequence continues at coordinate 54,178 of WOFM01000588.1, read as the reverse complement.
TATTTTCCTTATATGATAGTACGTATAGCAAAACAAATACATACAGTGGCGAGTAAGTAATTATTATCAGCATGAGTGAAAAGTTGATCTCGTAAAAATTCGACAATTTTGCTTTCCATACGTGTGTTATCGTTGGCACACGCTCTCGTGCAAGTAAAGTAGAATAAGGTGGAGCAAAAAGACGTACTTAGTGATTTTTGGCTTGTAAAAAAATATAATATATATATAGACAATTTTTGATATTTATATGATAGTTTGAATCCATCGTCATCAAAATAAGCCCATGCTTGCATTGAAAAATAAGTGTAGGTGGAGTTGGGAGTAATTAAAAAAATTTGTCAAATAGGAATTTTTCCCCATGCCATGAGGCAAAAGTACGCAGACAGTGGGGCAAAAGTCCTATAAATTATTTTTAACTTAATTGCTGAGAAATTAAGCATTTTTAAATGAAAAAAAGATAAAATAAAATAAAATTCAATTAATATTTCTGACACAGATCACACGTAAAAAACCATATGTTATTGTAGGTTGTACACTCCTGATGTGCCCAAAGTTCACAAGCATTACACTGGATTCAAATTTCTTTTGATCTGGAATTTGAATATGGTTCGCAGTCAATTAGACAGTAGTCTTCTACAGAAGGTGTGGTCTGTTTAGGTACCTCAGGAAAGATCAACTGCTTTTTGCAGGTTGCTTGTAACTTTCTTGGCACAGTTTTTGTTTTCTGTTTTGCCCTTGCAATATTCTTCTTATTTTCCCTTAATATTTTCTGGTTATTCACTTTTGCATTTTTATTCTCAAACTTTTTTTTTCAATCTTAAACTTTTCACATTTGGGCTAGCAGTAATTACTGTAGATTTTTTCCCTTTAGGGTGTCGTTTACTCTGTGTCTGAAAATGACAATAAAATTATGCCAATGTTTATAAAAATTGATTAGTGAAAAACTTGACTTTTTTTTTGTTGTGGAAGGATATTACTAAGAGAAATTATTTTTTCATACAGAGAAATCATACGTAACAAGTTCATTTTCTTATTACTCGGAGAAAACATATTTATTAAAATTTAAAACTACAAATTTTCACTCTTGATAATAAATTTCCAAATTTGTTATCTCTTTTCAACCCTTTTTTTTTTGCCTAAAGAGCAAATAGACATTCCATTAGGTAGCTCTCTCAATTTTCAGTTTCTGCAAAGTTTGAGGGCTAATAGGATGTTTCTCTGTTGTACATATATAATTTCTGGAAAAAAAAAGAGAAAGAAACAATCATAATTCAATTATATAATCTCATTTTCATGAATAACTCAGCTGGACCTTTGCCCCACTTTGATCTGTATACATTTGTCCTGAAATGAAATTTTGTTTATTAAAAATTATTTTATAAAACTGAAGATAATAACAAGGAAATTGTTGTTTAAGTCTGATACTTACCTTATTATGGAATATTATTTTTACCCACAGGCTTCAGCATCTACCAATTGTCAAACATAAACTCTTACGAATGTTGTTAGAAAAGTTACATCAAACATATGAAAAATTTATATTTTGTCATAAGTTTATTACCATCTCACATAGTTCCATGATTTTTGGCTGTAAGGTATGTTGTAGTGTGACATATTTAATGGTGATGTTAATTTTTAAAATCTGTAATTATAGGGGGCGCTAAAGCTCGATAGTACTTTTGCCCCATGCGTCCATTTACCCAAATTTACTCTACGTTTATTTTCGCGTTGGTTTTTCCCATGCATCGTAGGCTACTATTTTTGTCGATTTTATTTTTTCAAAATTTTCTCCAGTCGAGTGCGTGTTATATGATTCATTAACGCGACGTACCTATTCGCCCCCATTTTCCAAAGAGTAGTACCACACCACTGATAATGTGGATGTACCAATCGCAGTTTCATTGGCCGCGTTTTGCCTCCCCTCCCAAAACATAGACCGCGTTTAGTCGCGGCATTTGGCTGTGTGTAGCTGTGCACACTGCACACACCAGTTCCAGCCTTAGTACAGCAGAAAATAATTCGGCGGCGGCGGCGGCGGCTGCGGCGACGGTGGCTGCAAAAGATTAAATTTTACAAACGTAACAGATGGCACTTGTAACGAAACACATTTTATTCGCAGTCTTACTCTTTTAATCTAGTAGGAGGTCAAGGTCGTATTAAGCATTAGGTGGGGAGGGGAGGATGAAGAATGAAAATCTTGCACTCTTTTTTCTAAAAAGTCTTAAATTTTTCTCGAGTAATGCACGCCACATAATACGACGTAATTTAATGCCTGAGAAATTTTACCAAAGACGACTCGTAGGTTTGTAGGTAAGCCCATTAAATTGTGAATGGGTGAGAGAGAAAATTTTCTCGCAGTTATTTATTTACCCGCATCCGAGATATGGTTTTCATAAGGCCTACGCCTCTGGTAATCTAATAAAATTATGAGCTCCAGTCCGTCTACCAAATGTGAAGACAAAATTTTCGCTGATAATTCCAACCACCTTCACGTTGTCGCAGCATTTTTACAGAAGCGATTAAATCTCACTCGGGACTCTGGCTTTACGACATTATGATTGGTCGATTTTACGTATTTTTTTGTTTATACAGTAATTTAAATTGAAGCATTTTTGTATTCAGCGTGGCTGACGTCTTCTTGGAATTCAGATTTTTGATAGGGAGGTTGGTGGTTCATATTCTAATGGCAAAGTATCTTTTTCATTTTTTTCTTTTTTTTACTTTATGTACCCACGTTAATTAGCTGGCGGGTGTAGGATAGACTTCATGTGAGAAATATAAATAAAAAATAAATATAAAAAAATATGACCAATCACAATATTGTAAGCTAGAGTCCAGAGTGAGAGTTATACGCTTATATTTTTACAGGGCAACAAAAGACGTTTTTAAAGCTGGTAGTAATTACTTTCCTTCTTCCTTTTTTTCGGTGCCAAAAACCAGCTTGACCTCTTGAAATCATTTCAAAATGCATAACTTGATAATTAAACCTATCTACTCGGTAGTGGTGTGAAATATCGATAATTTTTCATATCAGTGCCTGCATGACTGAAACTTTTAATTTGGTACAAAAATGCGAAAACAAAATAGGCTGCGGCGCACACAACTACACACTTAGGCATAGACACATTATTTTCATCTCTCTTTCTTCTCTTTCGTCGTGCCAAAAGTCTGACTGAAATTCGTACGCCGAAAATCGTTCACTTTTCATTTTTTTTCCCTCCCTCCCTGAAACGATTATAGAAATTTGTACCGCATTAAAAAGGTCTTCACTTCTTTCAATTTTTACGACAGCATAGGACAAAGTGGGGTGTCACACCACTCCAATCTCCCTTTCGCGGCCCTTCAATTTGACGTGTTTAATGCCTGTTTGCTACCTTCGTTATTTTATGGGGAGCACAGGTTTCTCGTGTGGGTTTTACCAACAGGGACTAGAAATGATTTAGTTCCATTCAAGATTGGATTTCAAGATTCTACGAACTAGAAACAGCTGTGTCATGATTAAAATGTAACTCTTCACTAGGTACTTAATACGGTGAATACAGTGGATTTCACTCATTGGACTTGTGGATAAAAGACTCGGTCATCTATTAGACACAAAATCACTTGGGACGAATTCGCTGTATCAAAATGCGTTTCTTTTAAGACTCGTTACTGGACCACATTATTTGCTTCATGCGTTCAAACTTATGATAGGCGCTAGAAAAGGGATGAAAATACGATCAACATTTAATAAATTCTTCAGTTAACTTAATAATAAAATGGAAAAATAATTTGAGGAATATTTTTCATTAAAAACAAAAACCAATCTCCCTTCTCACGTATCAAATGTTTGTACAATATTATACGCTAATATTCCGTAAACTGTATATTAAATTTCGAGTATCTCTACCCAATGAATTTTCGATTGGGCTTCAAATTTTCATTTTTATTCTTTTCGCTCACCGAATTATATACAACTGGAACGATCGCTGGCCTTTAACTGCGTGTAGTAAAATTCGAGTGAGAGTATTAGAAAAAGAGAGGGAGATAATATGTAGTGTATTATACAATCTCTTTTTAAGTAGGCTTTCTTTAGAAAATCTACTTATTACGCTTCGTACGGTATTAGGCCCCAGAATTGGGGGTGGGTACGTATTTAGTTTCATGAAGTCAGGAAAATTTTTGTACCAATAACTCAAATTTATATATTTACAGATGGTCATAATTATATATTCCGTTCGGTTTTCTTGTTCCTATGGTACAGGTCGCCATTTTCGTTCAATAATTACGAAATTTGGTACAAACATTTGTACTAAGCCAAAAACCAGATGTATTGATTTTAGTACAGATTGGCCGGACGGTACTTGTAGTACCACCATTTTTGTTTTTATTATGGCCATAGAATGCTCAATTTTGCACCAACAGCCACGAAATTCAGAATATATTGGTATTTATTATAAATTATTGTAGTACGCGACAAATTGTGATGTGGATCGACCGGACGGTACTTCCGTTACCGCTATTTTTGTTTTTATATTGGTCTTGAAATGCGGAATAATATACAAGAAATTTGAAATTAATATTTATATTAATTTATTGTAGCATTTACCAATTTTAGTGTGGACCGACCAGACGGTATTTTCGGTAAATCTTTTTTTTCTCCTTTTTTTTTTTTTATATAATTTGCATGAACTTGTATGAACGTTAAAAAAAGTTCATGCAAATTAAAACAAAAAACACTTGTGCAGCAAGCCTTACTAGAAAAAGTAGGTTTTTGAGAACAAGTATAGTAAATTTTTATGGTCACATTACTTGTCTGTAGTTTATATATGCGTTAATGGCATGTTATTGTTTGGAGTTTGTTAGCTTCTGACAAAATATTAGAAAACTGAATTTAAACGCATTATTTCTTGAAATGAAAAATTAATTATGATGATAAAGTATGGTAAATAATCATATAGGTATTTCAAATAAAACCAAAGAAATACGTATAATAAATTTATGAAATAAAAATAAAGAAGAAAACATGTGTAACGGCCAAAAGATGGTCAATTGGTTATAGATTTTGACCACTCTCAGTGTTACACCATACACGAGATATTTAACATTGGACAAGCATTAATATCTCTACAATATTCTAAATAATTAATTTATCATCCACATCTATTATGGACCTTAATGTATTGAGAGACTTTAATAATATTTCAAGCACAAGATTGATTTAACACTTTTAATAAAATAATAATTTGTACGACACAAGTACATTAAATAATATTTCAAACATTATAAACTAGGTTGAACATTTGGGATTTAAATCCTTTAGACAAAGACTGTCTATTAGAAAGCTAACTGGTAGCACTGGGTAACGATTCTTTCGAATCGAGGGTTTATATACCTGTTTGGGGTATGTATGTGTATGTGATGGATAGGCTAAGTGAGGTAGGGATTTGTTATTTTAGGGATATGCTGGCTTGCGATATAATCGAGGGACAGGCAAAATGAGGTCACGAATATACAGACATTATATCTATATTCATAAAATTAAATATGGGTAATTTAGTGGTTGTTTACAAATAACTATAGTATGTTTTAATCATTGATGAATACCTACACTTTTGGTATGCTAGACTGTGTGGACGAATATGTTCGTCCTATTTAAAAAATAGACGAAAATATACGTTACAACATGAAAATATGGTTAATTTTTGTAAAACGAAAAGTTCACGCAAATTAGAAAGAGGAAAAAAGGGATTACTGGAAGTACCGTCCGATCGATCCGCACCAAAATTGGTAGCATGGTATAATAAATTATAATAAATATTCGTTTCAAATTTTGTACATACGGTTCCAAAATTTAATATTTTATGACCTATATAAAAACAAAAATAGCGGTACTGGAAGTATCATCCAGCCATTCCACGCCAAAATTGGTTCAAATATTTATTTCAAATTTCGTGGATATTGGTGTTAAATTGAGTATTTTATAGCCAAAATAAAACCAAAAATGGTGGTACCAGAAGAACCGTCCGGCCGATCCGCACCGGTCCTTGGCTTAGTACAAATGTTCGTACAAAGTTTTAGGGTTATCGGACAAAAATTGCGACCTGTAGAACAAGAAATTTACTTATATCTCTCTTCTATGTATCTATCTATCTATCAATCTATCAATGAATATATATGTTCATATGAATTCAAGTTATTGGTTCCGAAATTTTCCTGAGGTCATGAAACGAAAAACGTACCCGCCCCAACCCTGGGGGCTAATACCGCACCAAGCGTAATAAGTAGATTTTCTAAAGAAACCCACTAAAAACAGATAGCCCCTCTCTAATGCGTTCGCTCGATTTTTTTTCATTAGCGATCGTTCCACTATGTTTTATTTAATTCAGTGTTTTCGCCTAATGAACTCGTTCTGTTATTAGATTCTCCGAGTCTGTGTGCCTTGGTCGTAAAGTGAGTCTAACAAGTGGCATCTTCTTTCTAAAATTACGGAGATTTAGGAAAATTCAAACGTAACCCTGGACAGCTATCTGATCACTCTTTTTTAATTCTAGTAATTTTCTCATAAAATTTGAACTTTGTAATTTCCGTGAGATGGCGTCTCTTATGCTTCCAAAATTTCAAGTTTTGAAAAATGTTCGGCTAACTGGATCTTGTTTTCGTGACTGGTGTCTACGCTGGTTTGCATTCCACATAATTTTGTTGCTTAACCTTAAATGATTTGCAATTCAAACCTTCTTTATTTTCGTAGAAGAAATAGTTCTTGCGTACATATTCAATTTTACATATTATAATCTTTATTGCTGTGTTCGAGTAAATAATGCGTCATCCCCAAAGAATTTACAAAACAATAAAAAAATAAATAAAAAAATAAAAAACCGATACACGATTTATTGACTTACACAAATTCATAGTGTATGTATCACTCTGTAACTTTTCTCAAAAATAAACAAATATGTTATTTGACGTTCTTCTGAAACAACTGCTGTTTCAAACAAAAAAAAAAAAAAAAAAAAAAGTGTTTACTTCGTTTGGTTAGCAATACATAAACATAGAAACATTCTAGAAACTTTTTAAAACTCTTCCTCAGTACTAAATATTTGATTCAAATAATTTTATACGAAAGAAGAAAAAATAGAAGACTTTTATTAAAATACTTTTTAGTCCTTCAGTAATGTTATTCACTGAACAACCATTCGTCTGTTCAGTTATTCTTTTATTTGTAGCCAATATTTGGTCAGTTAAACCAGGTAGAGTATGAATTTTCTTAATATCGATTGGACAAAAAAAAACAATACGAACGCGCGATAATATCGCACGTGTTTAACGAATCAAATCGTTTTGATTTTGGCAAATTAGCGCTTAAAAAGAGATTTTAAATTTTTCTATCCAATAAATAAGAATTACGTCACGTAGGTCTCGGAGTAAATTGTTTTTTCCGCGGTGCTGAAAACTGCTATTCAGAACATACAGCTACATTTTTCTATCTAGTAGATTTTAGCTTCATCTCAAAATGCATCCTCAGATTTCTTCAGTGCATTCTGCCGGTTACTAGATGGCTATTCTTCCGCCTCCACAACACAGACAATCCTCTTCCTCCTTAATATTTACCATGACTTTCTACCTCCGTCACCTGTGACTTCGACTGTTTCTGGAAATGACTGGGTTAATTTGGAAACTTGAAAACTTGCCCACCTCTTACTGGCTTATCGCATTTAAAAATATCTTCAAAGATCAAATATATTCCTCAAATAGCAAAACTATTGGCTAACACATAGGCTATTATAATTCACAAAAACTCTTCCCTATCGAACCTTGCCATGGCAATAATTAGTCCATCTTCAAGATGGAAATGTAAACGCGAAGAGATCGTCTTTGCCAGACTTTGACCAGCCCACACTCTCTTTTCTCAGTTATTTTTCACAGATAACCTACCAGTCAGTGGCGTAGCTAACTAAAAATTTACGCCCTGACAGTTTTAGGAGACACCCCATATTTTTTTCTGACATTTCAAATTTTCTACGTTCCGTTTTTGTGGTGAAACCGGGGCGCGCATTCCACTCCCAGGAAATCTTACCTAAAAATTCCATTAATGAAATTTTCAATAACTCCTTTTTCCCAAAAGTAAATTAATTTATTCAAAGATATGCCAAATTAATAAGATTCCATTCAGTTAGGTTTTACGAGGGTCAAGTTTGGAAATTTTAAAGATTAAATATTTTATTTATTAAAATCAAAACCGTTTTCGCAGTACCTACAGGTAATATGTCTTATTCAGCTCAACTTGCTAAAATATTGAGTGAATTTTTTTGTGAAATTCTGTTTGAATTCTTGGTAAATAAAAGTACAAGAGTGTCTGCGAACCATTAGCTGCTCAGTAGCACAGGAAACCAAAGCATTATTTGTATATTTTTTGTGAACTGTAATAATTTTGTAATCTGACCCTTGAAATTGATGCGAATTCTAAATTTGAATTTTTATTAGTGATAGGTGTGATATCAAGGCCATACTAGTCGTGGAGTTGTTGTTGATCTTGTATCAACATCGTTATAGTTTAGATCTTGTATCCTTTGGTCGAGTCGATTATTTAATCTTGGACTTGCAGAGTCAAATATTGCTTTCAGTAAATTCTGAACATTCTTAATCTTGCTCGCAATATTTTTAATATAATTCATTATTATCGATGACCAAATTAAATTACCATTCGTGTTTTTTTCGAAATTTTCCCTATATTATGAATTTAATATAATATTAACTTTTGGGTCATTACTACAAATAGTTTACCTATGAATTATCAAATAGGAAGAGAGAAAAAAGTAGAGCAACACATTTTACAAATGGTTTAAATACCAAGATTGCGTACAATTTTTACAGCTTTTTAATTTTCAAGTAAGTTGTCTATGAAAATCTACTTATTAGAATAAATTGATCGGATATTAGGACCCATGGGTGGGGGTGGGTAAGTTTTTTGTTTCGTGAACTCAGGAAAATTATGGCACTATTCGCTGAAATTCATATGAATATACGTATCGCCTAGGTAGATAACCTATATTATTTTCTATCGAACAGGATATAGGTTGCAATTTTCGTCCCTTATTCACAAAATTAAGGACAGATATTTTTATCCGGACAATGACGACCTCTATTGTTTTTGGTGCGAATCGGACACACAGTACGTCCGGTATGTCCAATCAGTTAAGAGGCTCGAAAATGGGAAATTTTAGAAAAATAGTCACAAAATTTGGAATAGACATTGATTTTGCCTTATTTTACCATTTCACCAAATTCTCGAACAACTGGTTTATAGCTGATGCTATGAGACGTTGCGAAGGTCAATAGATAATGAATTCATCCTAACAATTTTAGTTGAGATCGACAAAATTATTATGCCTATCTCGTGTTTTTTAATGTTTCAAATAACGTGATTGTTTAAAAACCTGCTTTTTCTTACAATTTTTTTTTTTAAAGTTATACATTCAGTCTTGAAATGCAAGACCAATTTTATCTTACCAAAATCTTCAATTATATAGCTGAACATGAACCCCATCTCCAATCTATTCCGTAATTAAGCTATTTTTATTTGTTTAGAATAAGAATTCCACAAAAACAATGAGCAATCAGTGCTCTATTTTGCCGGTCTATTCGTACATGCTGTTATTGTGTCAGAACATTTTTATTTCATTCCAGAAAAATACACTCTTCACCAGACGCAAACTGACAGTTTTCCAAACGAGCAGCCTTTACTACTTATCGGCAGAAGACATTCTAGGCTGGCGGTACCGCAGTTAGTCGACGGTATTGCTCAAGTTCAGTTGGACAATAACGAAGAATTAGTGTTCTCGTGCACAGAAAGATTGGCCGCTGGCCAAACTCTTTCAACCATAAGTTCATTTGCAACCACCTCGACAGAAAGTTCATCTATATCCGGAGATAGAATAGGATCACTATCACCCATCGAAAGTTCAGCAACCTCTCCACACCAAACACCACGAACACCACGTACACCACGAACACCACGTACACCACGAACACCACGTACACCACGAACACCCCGTACACCCCGTACACCCCATTCACCTCGTGAATCGGAAACACTGACCGCAACCGATGAATCGGACGAGCAAGGACCTGTCGAAGGGACTGTCACCAAAAAGAAAGGAAAGTTTCGTTCCCGTAAAGACGTAACCTTCGCGTGGGAGTTGCCCTACTTGAAGTGTGATAATCCTGCTCAGGCTCTTGTGAAAAATATCGAAGTGCCATGTGAAGAGGACGGTGAGATGCGTGAAATTGGATTTCTGGTAAGTTTAGATTAGAAAATAACAGTCAATGCGACCTTTTGCCTTGTCCAGAAAATATTTCACATCTAATTATAGGTAACCTCGTACCAGGTATCTATTTTTCTGCACCTTCCACTTCTCATCTGACTCAACACACCGAACCGTTAAATCATATCAGTAAGGCTGAATGTGCCTATGAGTACAAACAAAAGATGCCCTACCTGTGTATATTGTTGAAACATCCCCCATACTTGACCTAGTCAGATGATGACAAGGGAGGTGGAGCTACAGCTGGATAGGAGTGGTATCGCTCCTGATCCTCGTCACTGTTCCACTACGTTCAACACCAACAACATCCATGGGAGGTGTATGGCAAAATTATTAATAGCGCCGAAATGTGTCTAAAGAGAGAAAGTAAACGCCTCAATCACTGCTCTCACATCTGAGTCACTAATGTGGAGGTTTACCAGTTCGAAGATTCAAATTGGCAATATCCCGTTTTTATCTGACTTAAAATCCATACTGCATTACAACAATTAGATTAACATACAGGTACCTATGTGTATAGTGAAAGGTACGCCTTTTACGTGGTCGCCAGAACCTTCATATTTTATCTGAAACATTGGTAATTTGCATTTACAGAAGGTCCACTTGAAAACGATCAAATAGTCGGCTTCCAGATAGGCCGAATATAAAAATAAATCAGTAGTATAAATCAATGATTGAATTTCTCGTCAGATGTTTGAAGAGGACATTTTTTGTGGACAGATCTGAACTAAGAACATTCACAATCTAGAGGACTAGGAAGGTTGTAAGCTAAAATAAACTCATTTGAGTTTAACTTGTACCTAATTAGTGTCCTTAATGCCCCGTGGAAAAGGCCAAGTTTTGTCTGTCGCTCGAGATTGATTACTACTAAAAAAATGTCAGGCTATACTACCCTGGCATACACACAAGGTTTGAACAACTGGCGTGCCAAGGTCTAGAAATGCTGAGAACAGAGGGCAGCATGCATATTAATGTCAGCTCCTTCGAAAAACATAGCAGCCCTCAAAAAACATAATATATGCATAACTATGTACTATACCAGAGAGTACTTTTTTAGTCCCTCGATTTAAGGAATGGGTTCAATGAGAAAACGAACTTCAAATTCGAACTGAACATCTCAAAAACCGCACGAAGTGATGTATTACAAAATAAAATATTCAAAGTCCGAATTTGATTTATATTTTAGGCCCTGGGGTTCGAAAAATCGGTCCAATGAACGAACGAACGCCAAATTCAAACTCAGTGACTCAAAATATGCATTCGCCCATATATTATCTACATAATAAAACATGCAAATTCAAAATTCACCCCTTTTAGTTTCACCCTATTGAGGTCGAAATAGGCGCTGACTAAAATATTTGACATCAAATTCGAACACCTCGAAAAACATATTAGGCGATGTATCACACGATAAAATGTGGAAAGTCAATTGGCTACACTCACTCTATATTACGGAAGAGGCAAAATAAATTATTGAGATCTCCAAGAGTAAGGATGCATTTTTTTATACCGTTGTTTATACGAGTACTGCAGAATATAAGACAGGGGGGGTAAATTTAGGTTGCTATTGATAAAATAGCTTTATAATTTTCTGATTAAAAACAATCATTTTAATAAAAAATTGAAAATTTGTAAGATTATTTTAATATGATAAATTTTGTTAAAAATTAACTAATTCCCCTAAAAATTGCGAGGTTTTTGAACAGGTACCCACCCGTATCCATGTGTATACGTTGTCACCTCGAAACAAACATCTGCAGGCTTGACCTAGCACCAAACACGATGCGCACACCTCTTCTAATCTGCATGATGCAAATTTCTAAACCCTGTTTATCTCGTTTGGTGAAAAAATTAGTTTTCTCTTTACTACGTTTCCAGTGCCCACCACAATTTTTGTAGCTTCATAGTTTTCATTCGATACTCGGTTTCAGAAATATTTTTGGAACGCTAAAATATTTCTATTTAATAACACCTCGTGCGTCTAGGTGTCTGTAAACTTTTGACTGTAATAATTTTGAAATTCATTTTGATGGATTCTGTTTAACCGTTTTTACTACGGACCCTTTGGTTAGTTTCATTGAAAAATTGTTTTCAGGTCAAAGGTCGCAAAAGTATGGTTGCATCAGCCGCGGACGCGTTGTTACGAGTAGTAAAAGGAAAAGATACAAGCACCAAGGTACTACTTCAGTTATTTCATTTCTTTGTTTTCTTGTTTTTTCAATTTAAAATTATTGAGTATCTCAATTTATTTGACGAATTGGGTAGACTACCTATTCAGAAATTTCTCTGATTGAAAAAATTAAAAATCAAGTGCCATTTTACAGGGTCACGAGTGGTACCCAATAATTTCCGTATGTTATAACAAGCATCAAAGAAGACCGGTTTATTCGAAGCACACCTTATACGGTGCTTCAATTAAGGCTGCAGCCAAGCTTTGGCTGCGCCCCAACATTTTCGACTACGAAGAACCTTTTCAACCATTCGAAGACGAGAATCCGGCACCATTTTACCAAAAAGTAAGGATTTTTGCGACTGTCGTGAGGTGTGAATATTGAGAAAAAAATCGCGTGTATATATTGTCCTGATGTCGAGCAAATTTTGCAGGATTATCAGTATGATACGTTTCAAAGTATTTTGGGTGAGGATATTGCGTACACCTACAACGATACCGTATCAAAATATCTCATACCACTGCAACTTGCGCCAGCAGCTGATATGCCATTTCCAGTTTGGACACTCGCCACATTTTCCTATGCCAATACGACCCCAGTTTGGGAAGCGGTTGCATTACGAAACTGGAGAAAAGTGGAAAATGCTGTCCGAGCGTTTGCTGAAAAGGTATAATATGATACGTTTACATTCTTCATTTGAACAGTGTTGTAAAATAATCTTCAATAATACGAATTCACCTACGAATGCAAATAAGTCAACTTACGTCAAATTTGTCGCAATTTCATGAAAATTAACATTATCATTCCAAATTTTCAAAGTGTGATGCAAATGTGGCTTGTGAAAAATGATCTAATTTCGGCCACAAATTTACACCACTCAGAAGTGAGAAATTAGTTATTTGTGAAACAAGTGCAAAAAGTACCAAATTTCGCACGCTTGTCACACACTATTTTTTGCCACATCCACTCCTCCAAAAAAAAAAAAAAGAAAAAAAGAAAAGGAATGATTAAATAGTCATATTTTTGATACTAGTACGTAAAGTAAGGGATTTTGATGCGAGTGTGAACTTGACAGCACGAGCCAAAAGCGAGTGATGCAAATCACACGAGTAGCAATCACCCAATTTGCACGAGTGTCTCATACTATTTTTTGCAAAACACCCTGAAAAAAAAATTCACCAAGAAAAAATTGTTTTAAAAATTTATTTAAACAATACAAAAACGGCAAATTTTCCTTTAAAATTTTCGTTTTTTTGTTCTTTTAATTTCAAGTAGCTAGGAACGAATAAAATTTCTAATGGAATGCAGATTTAAGTAAATTTTATCTTCTTTCCAGCTGTACTAACCCCAGCTTTCTAGCTTGAATAGCGACTGACGAATTATTGATTGAAAGAGAAAAGGTTTCTAGATTTTAAAAAATGGCAAACTTTCTAACGATTTTCCATTTTTTTTTTCTTCGTTTATTTTCATGCAGCTGAAGGTGATTCAAAAATCATATGAAAAATAAATTTGAGCATATTTTCTCTTCTTTCCAGAAATTTTAACTCCAGTTCTGTAGTTTAAATAGTAGCTGAGGAATCATTGTGTAAACGAGGAGAGGTTTGCAGATTTCAAAAACAGGCCAATTTTATATTAATTAGAATTTTTTTCGTTTGTTTATTTTAAAACAAATGAAAATAGTTAAAAAATCATATGGAAATTTTGTAAATTTTATCCACTTTCCAGCAACACTAACCTGAGCTCTCTAGCTTGAACAGAGGCTGAGGAATCAGTAAATGAAATAAAAGAAGTTTATTTCAAAGCTGAAATGTTGTGTTCACTATTCAATTGAAGGGGCAACTTGATGACAGTTTTTCGCAAAATCTGGATGTGTATCATATTTGATAAGACATGATGCGCATGCGCCGGCAAGGCAGTGATTTACTAATATTAGCAAGTATCAAGCTGCGCATACGTGAAATTTTACTTTTCGACATTGGGGTAAAATCTCCTATTTCACGTATAGTTAATATAACATGAAAACGTCAATTTTTGGGGTGGGTATTGCAAAAAATAGTTCATATAGATAAACTGATAATGGAACTACAGTAGGTGTCGCTTAATTCGTTACCTGGTTAACCGGTTTTTCGGATAAAACGGGAAATTTCCAAGAACCGAACGAAAGGGGTCCTTCCTATATGTTTTTCACCATTCTGGAAATATTTTTCTTTTAATCAGGTAAAAAAAAAGAAAAAAAGGAGAAAGATAAGACTAACTGTGTTGATTTTCACATATTTTAAGGTAATTAGGTGATTTATTCAAGAAAAACTTATGAAAAAGTGGATGAGTTTGTGCGAGAAAATCAAAATGTATTTTTTTTCATCATGTTGAAATCCTCTATTTTTTGTATAGTTAAGGCGCATGAAAAAGTTTATTTCTAGGTGAGTGTTGAAAAATAATTATTTGTGATAAAAGAAAGAAAAGTGTTTTTAAGAAGGGTCTACATTTAGACAGAGTAGCTACATTTTTATTTGTGTTATCGTAGGTGTGTTTGGTGGTGTTTTATGTAGTGATGTTTGAAGAGGCAATTCTGCAAGCTCCTCTATAGCTCCTTGCCATGAAGCATCAACCTGGCACCTGTGTTGGAATCTTTTGAAAATAATTTTTTTTTTCTTTCATTAATATTTTTTTGTTTTATTTTCACGTTGTAATTTAGAGAGTGGATTAGCCAAATTGTATATTATATTTTTTTTAAATGACAGAAAAGGGGAAGTCTTATTTCTGTTGTATCGTGAAGCGTATCATACACTTTTTCTGTAATCCTCCTCGTCTGATCATAGAGCTTTTGTGATTTTGATACGATTTTGATGTTTGTTACGAATCACACTAATTGATAATCACACGAGTTGTAATTATCTACTTTTTGCAACACCCACCCATAAAAGTTACTTTAAGAAGGGTGAGGAGAATCAATAGAAACTTATTTCTTCATAAGTATTGTATGTTTGTGTTTTGCAAGAAGTACCTGTGTAAAAAGTAACACGTAGATTGTTTGAAATCAAAATTTTATGTGCAAATACTTTTAGGACTAAGTTGAAATTCTTCTCTTTCGGTCCACTTCAGATGCACAAAATGTGTACTTTCCCAGTGAATAAGTATTGTAAATATGTTGCGTTTTTTGTTCAACTTAGAAAAATTCATCTCTATTATACACCCAGTGAAAAATAGTTTTTGGCAAATGACCACAAAAAAAAATTAAAAGTAAATTTAGCCGTCAGCAAACATTAAAATGATTGTTTTAAAAATTGTTTGGGACAAAATTACGTTTATTTTTAGGTAAGTATATAAAAATTAGAAAAATATAAAAAATCAACACTTCTTACCAAATTAAGATAGAAAGTGTAACGGCCAAAAGAGGTGGTAATGTACCTAATTAGAACCACTCTCAGTGTTACACCATACACGGAATATCACATACTTTTAAAGCAGTAATACTTCTAAAATAAATTCAAGTTTATCATCCACAGACTATTGCGGACCTTAACATCAGTTAGAGACTCAATAATATTTAAAACACATGAGTGAGTTTACACATTTAATAAAATAATAATTTGTACATCACAGTACATAAATATATGTTAATATTTATACATATACAATCACAATTCAACAAGCAAGACTATCTGTTCACCAGAGACTTCTACTAGAGAGGTTCCAGGTACTTAGAAGTAGCTGTCGAGGAACTGTGTCTTATTCCACTGAATCGAGGGATTATATACTCGTTCGGGGTATGAAAACGTACGTGTCGGATAGGTAAAGTGAGGTAGGGTGTTGTTATTATAGGGTTGTGCTGACTCGTCGAGTACTCGAGGGGCAGGCACAATTAGGTCATGAATATACAGAAAGTATATCTATATTCATAAAATCAAATATGGGTAATTTAGTGGTTGTTTATAAAGAGTTATAGGATGATTATTGTTGATAAATATCTACGTTTTTGGTATTCGAAAATGTGTGGACGAATATGTTCGTCATTTCTAAAAATAGACGAAAATATACGTTACAGAAAGGTGGAACAAATTTATAAATTTTTGTTAAAGAGAATTAAATTTGAATTTCTAGTGAAATATTCACCACAGAAGCATCCAGTTCATTCCTTATGCAATATTTTTGGTGGAACTAGCAACCACTAATGAAATGCTGATTTCCATCTCTCACTGGAGTATTTGGAACTGACATGGACAAGGCCAGTCAAAATGTTGGAAAATTTGTGATAATTTTACAAGAAGCTTAAATGTAAACATTATTTTTTAGTTTGAATTTATCACAGAATTTCATGTAAGATTGAGCAAAAATTTTGGTGAAAAATCGATAACTGTCGGCTCAATATTTTATAAAACTTTGGCTACAATCATATTATGTTTAATTCTTGGCATATTTCTAAAATGTTGTGTTTAAAATGAAATGCAAATTAAATAACTAAACACTATGTGGGAACTGCCATATCTTGCCTAATACAAAATACATTTGCCAGTTATAGTTAGCAGTGAGATGGACATGTGGTTAAGTTCACCACTTTTAGCTGGCAAATATGTAGGTACCAGGTTTGATACCCCAAACCGACAAAACCTATACACTGTTTCAGCAATACTTACAAAGAGAACCAAACATCATTTAAGCCATACATTTCACAAAACCTTCAGCTAACATACCAGCCAGAAAAGCAAAAGTAGTGCTGAGTAGCATGCAGTACTTTCACTAATACATGCACAGATGATGTGTCAATTACACATGTCATTTGCATCAGTGTTAGTGGCTGCAATGTCCGGATAAACAAAGTAGTATGTGCTACTGTGGACTAAGTAGCATATGCTGCTGTATTCTAAGTAGTGTATGCTACTATGTGTTAAGTAGCATACTCTACTATGTACTAAGTAGCATATGCTACTCTGTGCTACTTAGCATACGCTACCTTACATTGCCAATTGCAATGTACTTGATACTCGCAGATGAGTTGTGTGACATAACCTCAAACAAGATTTCTACAGGTGTAAGTGATAAGTAATTGACTGACTGTGCACTGATTGCAAAAGATAATTTTAAGGTCTAGTGACATTGAGAAAGGTCTTGAGTGAGAGTATGGAATGAATGAGTCAACCATTTACATCATTATGTAACTGCAAAAAAATTCAATCTACTTAGCCCAGGGTAGCGTATACTTCTGTATACTACTTAACACAGAGTAGTGTTTGCAACTGTACACTACTAAGCATGGAGTAGCGTATGCCACTTATCGCAACTTAAGGGTGCGTATACATTTGCGAGCAAAATGCTTGCGAACCGTTCGCGAACCGCTCGCAAGCACCATGTTCGCGTAATTGATACGACGTTTTTGCGTCGCACGAACTGCTTGCGAACCGTTCGTTCGTCGCTCGTTGTGAACCGCCGGAAGTCGGTTTTTTCAATGAACACAAAGGATGTTTGCAGTTCAGTTGGGACGGCGTTCGTGTGCAGTTTATTCATTTTTGTGTTCGCGAGCTTATCAATAAAACCGCGCCACTCATCACCAACATTGTTTTATTTTCTTCACGAGAAGTCATCATGTTTCCAACTGCGGATGGTTCGCAGTTAGTTTGTCTCTTTTCCCTGGTTCGCTAGATGCTCGCGAACTGTTCACTGAAATAATATTTTATCGAGCGGTTCTCGAGCATCTAACAAACAGTTCGCAAACGGTTCGCAAGCATTTTGCTCGCAAATGTATACGCACCCTAATAGACGCATAGTAGCATAGAGGGTAGTATCCAGTCCAGAATTCTACCCTCATACTACTCAGTGTGTGCTAAGTAGCGCGGATCCGGTGCTGAGCAGCCCTACTTAGCCATTTCCTGGCTGGGATATATGTTGATGTTACACCAAAATTTCAGCTCAAGCATATGTGAAATTCTTTTATAATTCAAACCATATAGGTACAATGTTGAAGTTTGAAGTTTAAGCCACGTATTGTAAAATGTCTTGAAACAGTAGGTACTTTTAATTTCCGCCAGTATAGAGAGCATATTCCCGGGTGTCAGTTCCCAATATTATAACTAACCCATTGTGGAATCATCACAATCGGCTCTTGGAACCGGATAAATTCGTTTCATTTTGTTCACTATCTGAATGTACCATTTCAGGAAAATATGGAACTCACCATATACACGGGAACTGCGCGCGTACTCCTACTAGAAAATTCGCAGGGAATACTAAAAAATGTCTACCTGGATAGGACATTGAAAAGTACACGCGTAGTCGAATACATTTACAAACTCGTGTATGATCAAGTCACAAAGAGAGCCATCGTTTTTGTGACCAGCAATAACCCATACGCGAATCATCACGATGAGCCACCTTGCGAAGATCTTTGTGCTGTGGCGGGTTGGGGTGACGAAAGTTGGAGGAATATAGACAGAGGTCACACTATATGTTGTGCCTACGACGACGCCATAATATCGATGCCTTCGTTGCCTCAGATTCAAGTTCAAGACATGCTGACGAGTTCGACGGTGCCGGGGGAAACGTCTGCAAATGTGCCATTGAATGCTCCTCCCGGTGCAACATTCCCGAGTAGTTCGTCCCCGAAGGTATAGACAGACGAGCCACAAATGCAGACAGTTATACCAACTGATTGAGCTGAAATTTTTTCAACTTTTCGGCGACGCCATCCCATCAGTGAATAACTTTCAAGATTCGTTTCGCGGACCACCGTGTCACACACTCGCTATTGTTACTGAAGTCAGCACCAGACACGAACAACATGCGACCCTCCGTCTACTCTCTGTTGTGATCAATGAAATGTGTTGAGCTGGTATAATTTGTCACAAAATTAGTTCCCAAATGTGGCCGTGGCATTGGGTACATATAAAATTCAGTCTTTTTACCCCTGATTGAGAAACAAACATTGAGTTCTAAAGATGATACGAGATCACTTCTTCTTCGTGACCTAATCCATTAGGTCGTCGGGAGTAGCCACAAAACTTTGAATTGCCTCTAAGCTTAACGTTATCAATTCGTACTAAATTGTGAAATCATTTTGAATACAATTTTTGTCTGTTTGAGGAAGATTAGAAAAAAATTTCATGTCTCGAAAAAACTTGAAGTTTGCCTAAAATTTTTCGTATAGTACGGACATAAAAATTCCTAAAAAGCGGGACCCTTTATTTTAAATATAGGGAGTACTTTTTTATATGATATACTAAAATTCGCATCTCTAGGTGGTGAGCGTAGCCCTGAAGGAATGGGACCTTCCTCAAAATCTGTTTTGTTCGTGTAACTCTGTAAATATGACACCTATGTAAAAATTAGTTGTTTGTAAAATTAATTTATAATAAATTAACAGTGAAAAAGGTTCGCATTATTTTTTTATAGCCTACATGATTATCATACTAATAAACGCCAGCAAAACTGAAGTAATATTTATGAAATGTCTGTCAGTACTTGATAATCAGAAGATAACATTTTATGGCCGCTTTTTTTTATTTTTTACCATAAAACACACTCTATATGTATGCGACCAATGTGTGATGCTACAGCATTTATCCTAATTTCAACTGAGAGGAAAGAGTTTGCTCTTTATTATGATAATGTGAAGTTCATTAAACCTTACACATCCTTACGGGGGGGGGAGCATACAGTACAAAAAACTGCAGTCAAAAATCATAATAATTCAAACTGTGCCTTGGAACCAGAACGACGAATGTCATAAATTCAACTTTTGAAAAAAATTCAATTAAATATTTGCATCTAACTTCGTTGCTTCTTAACTCTGGTCCATATTCATGAAATGAGCTGAGATTTTAGAATGTGAATGTCATAGCTGCATGTGTTTCACTACTTCTTGGTTTTTTTGTAAGTTTTAAAATTAATAACATTGGTTGTTCTTATTAGGTCTTTAAATTTGTAAAAATTAAATTTTTAAGTTGAATCGTGCTCAAAACTTAATTTTTTGATAAAACGAAGTTTGCTATTATTACTAGTGCCTAGCGGGCGAGAACAGAACTCATATATTTGTGCAAATTTAATTATTAATGTGTAGTACTTCGCTCATTTCATAATCTGAAATAACCAATTCCGTTCATATTTGATATGGTTAAATCTCAAGGTTATAATTAGGGAGGATTAGTCGTTTTTGCATTATATGACATTCGGCAACTCCTTGATTCTATTAATCCAAAACTGCTAAAAAGTGACATTGGTTGTTCTAATAGGTACTATGTTTCAAGTTGAAAAGAAAAGGTTCTGATACCTGATTTCGGAGCTGAAAAAAATTGCATTTTTGGGTGTATCTTTTCTTGGTATATTAGAGATTGAACTTGATTTATTTATTGTAGAGTTGCTCCTCTGTCATTCGACAAATTTTCAAAAAATTTGGCCCTAAGTAGATGCTAATCTAGTCAGAGTTTCTGCATCGATATTTATAATCAAAACTTCAAGAAAAGTTGCAAATTGGTGGCACTTTTTTTGAAAAGTTGAAAATTCAGCTTGAAAAGCTTGATTGAGGTACCTACTGATGGAAAACGTATCAATGGATATCCATGCGGAGAAGTGTTGATATTTGCCGTCACTAAACAGTCAATGTACATAATTATAAGTGGCTCACAATGAGCACTGTGAGAAAGTCCGAGAATACCAGGGCCGTATCTAACTCTTTTTGCCGCCCTGTGCGAACAAACTTTTTAACGCCCAAACACGTTTTTTTTTTTTCCAGTTAAATCAGAATGATATTCTTTGTCGTTGTCCAGACAATGTATTGGACGACGACAATGTAGGTATTATATTAAGGTGGTTTTTTTTTTTTTTTGTCCGTGGCGCCCTTGCACTCTGCCGCCCTGTGCAAATGCACAGATCGCACGTACCTAGTTACGGCCCTGGAGAATACACAGGTAAACTTTCCTGTTTTTGTTTTCTTCATCTTCTGGCATCTATAATTATATAGTACTGGACCAGTAAAGCTCTATAAGACCAATGTACTTTATATTGTAAAGACATGGCAGCATAAAAGTAGGCAACTAGCATGTACTTTCACTGTTTTGTTCGAGGTCACCGATTTAAAATACAATTGATAAGGGTCATCACTTCAGTTTACAATGATAGCGTTTATAAAAGTAATTTAAATTAAGTACGTCAAGTGGTTCATCGTGGTTGCATCATTGTTCTTTACTTATCTTGTACTATATAGTCAAAGATTTACACTATCACCTGCCCCACTCAGAGATGCCCTCTCCCAAAATTCTGTTTTTGATCCGCTACTGATTATTGACCACTGTCCATAGGCCAGAACATTTATCTACAAGATCGGAGCTCTTTTTCCAATAGAACAGATGAATATCTTCAAACATACTTTCAATCTTCTTTTATCAGGCTAAAGATAATTTTTATTATTAATCTTCATTGAAAAATTGGTAAATTTAACTTTTAATTAAATCTAGATTTTTCGATGTGTAAACATCTTAGCGCTCTGTTCATGGTAGGGGCTAAATGAGAATTATGATTGTCAGATTTGTGTAACTCGTAACTCTTACAATTATAAGTCATTTTTGTGTGTTACATAACTTGTAGATATGTGATTTTGTGCATGCGCTATGGGCAGGCTCACAACCGCACTATTATGTTTACATGTTAATCCTTTATCTACCCAGCTAGGTATTATCTAGAAGATTACAGGAAAATTACAAAAGTGTTTCATTAGGGCATAGAAATAAAAAAAATATTTTGTTAAAAATACTAAAGCCTAATACGCAGAAAATATTTTGATGTCTGTGGTGTTGAGATGCCTGACCTGTATTTATATTTTTTTTTTTTTTTGTAATTCTTGTTAATTTCTTTATACACGTCATTTGCTCACTTCACACTTCATATTTGCCTTATTTTATTCTTGTACTTTCTCATGCTTGGCTCGCCTACATACCTAAACTTGTCTCTGTATTTATAGAGTTTCAAGTTAGCAATTAGTGTTTTTTACACGAATAAATATACGTCGCGTTCGAGTCGCAAAAGTGCAGTGTATATTCGATGAAACATTAATACATCAGAGTACATATAGTTCCTTGGCTGATTGAGAGATAAAAAGAAGATCAGCGAGTGGGAGTGATAGATGACGAGTACATTTACATAATATATATATGACCAGAGTTAGTTTCTCACGATGTGAGTTATATGTGTGTGTATAAGGTGTGAGGGGAAGGGGATTGGTGTCACCCAACACCCCCCCACAATCCTTTGAACCGAACACAAAAAGGAATAAAAATATCTATTTGATTAAAATATAAAAAATTTTTAGTGTATAAAGTAAAATGGTAACATAAATTGCGTTGAAATGGTGAGAAAAAAAAATTCTTGAGAAAAATTGGTAAGTATATTCATATATGTAATAATAAAAATTAGATGTAAGGTTATTATATAATATGTAATTAATATGTGTATTTGTATATATTTATAATTATAAGATGTAATTTTGGAGACAACTGAAGATAAGTTACAAATAAAATTTATTAAATAGTTGTTCCATATTTAATTAATTGGATGTTAATGTGAAATTTTGATTTTCTATTTTCAGTTGTTTGGATCGAGGTACAGCTGAAAATTTAAAGAATTTTGATGAGTTTATGGATCGACTGAAGAATTTTCCAGAATTTTGTCTGTTAGGATTATGTGTTGTTTTACAGGAAGAGATTTAGTCAATAGGTCTGCAAGTTGATCTACAGTAGTAACCTGTTTAAAGGTAAATATTTTGTCTTTATATGCTTGGGCTAGACCATAGCATTTAATCATTAATGCTCTAAGTCTTTTCTGGCCTCCTCCAGAAATGACATGGATTACTGAAATATTATCTTCATTGATTGTTACAGGTTCAGTGATTTCAAAAATTTCCTTATTTAGCAGCCATGCTACTTCAATGTCTTCAAAGGAGTCATGAAGAGCTATCAATTCGGCTGCAGTTGATGACAAAGCATGGATATTTTGGCGATGAACGCCCCAATTCACTATATCGCCGTTTATTTTAATTAGATATCCCGTAATGGATTTTCCTTTTTCTAATTCTTCCATATCAATGGGTTTATCATCGATATCAGGGGCATAGCTTGCATCGACAAAGGCTTCAATTCCAGTGGAATTTGATTGATATAGAATTGAATGGTCGATTGTAGATTTAAGATACCGAATTATTCGACGAACATAATCCTTTAAGGTACCGTCGGAGATATTTTGGAACCGGGACAAATAATTTACGGCAAAGGCTATGTCCGGTCTTGTACCTCTCGCTACATAGAGTAAGGCTCCTATCATTGACCTATACTCCCTATCATCTTTTCCTGTTGAAATTTTGCTCAACTTTAAACCAGTCTCCATTGGTGTTTTAATTGGGTTTGAATTGCTCAATTGAAATTTTTGGAGAATCTTTTGAATATGTTTTTTTTGATTGAGTCTGATTTGTTGCAATTCAATGTTTCGTTCAATTTCGAACCCTACAAAATTTTTGGGATTATTTGCAACTTTCATTGTGAATCTTTTCTCAAAGTGAGATGTTGTTTCTGATATCCATTGGGGTCTATTTGTTTCTAGTAGTATATCATCCACATAGACTATCATTATGGCTAAGCCATTTGACTCATCTCTACGAATGTATATACACCTGTCTGTTTTGGACTGTTTGAACTGTGTTTCCGAAATATGAGAATCCAATAACTCCATCCAGTTCTTGCTCGAGGTTTTGAGCCCATAAATGGATTTTTCTAATTTCAGTAATTTATTTTTTTCAATTTGAGATCCTGGTGGTGGAATGAGATAGATCTCATTTTTGATGTCACTATTCAGATAAGCTGTTTTAACATCGTATTTCACTAACTGTAATTTCAATGTGTTGGTAACTGACAAAAGCCATCTTATCAACCACATTTGGATTACAGGTGCATAAGTTTGTGTAAGATGATATTCAGAGCGGTCTTTGAAACCTCTAGCTACGAGTCTGGCTTTAGGGGACATTTCACCGTTTTCATTTGCCTTAACTGTGAATATCCAGCGGGCATCAATTGGTTTAAGACTGTCTTCCTTATTAACGACTTTCCAGACTTTAAGGTCTGCCATTGACTGCATTTCATCCTGTGTTGCCTTTATCCACTGATCCTTAAAAGGATTTGAAAATATTTCCTCATACTTAGTTGGCACACAGTCTTCTATGAATTGATTATTTTGAAACGAAGCTTTTTGACAAGTATTTATTCTATATATGGCTTCAGTTTCATCAGTAAGGGGTTTGATTTTGAGATCCTGTTTATCTTCAGAGAAATCTAGCAAATTTTTCGTCTCATCAAATTTTACATCACAGGAGGTATAACATCCCATTCTAGCTGGGTCAAGAAGTTGTTTTACATCTAAATGCTCCTAGTTTTTCTTCTTAGCTTTGGCTACAGCTTGTTGACGCTGTTCTATTGGCACATGCCTATAGGCAATGGCCCCAAAGACTCGAAGATTAGATAAATCTAGCTTTTGGCCATGAAATTTTTGGTAGGGGGTCATGTATCCCTGATTGACGCGGGTTGGAGTCCTATTAATAATGTAAGTCGCAGTATACACCATAAATGACCAAAGTCTAAAATCTATTTTGGCGTCATATAGGAGGGCTCGAATTTTTTCCATTAAAGTTCTGTTTTGCCTTTTGGCTATTGCATTTAATTCTGGTGTATATGCTATTCCTGTATCTTGTGTTATTCCCTGTTTGGAGCAGAATTGGACCAATTTCTCATCCATATATTCTTTTGCTTGATCTGTTCTTAAGACAGCAACAGGATCGTTTGGAAATTTTGACTTAAAAGTCAGGACAAAATTTTTGAACTTATCTATGGCTTCGGATTTCTTCTTGATAGGAAAAGCTAGAGTGTATTTTGACCAATGGTCAATGAAAGTTAAGATGTACTTTTTGCCATGATAGGCGTCCTGAAATGGGCCCATAATATCTGATGAGACTACTTCCATTCGTCTTTCAGGCCTTTTCCTCACTCCATGGTGGCCAAGTCTGGTGGATTTCGCTTTTATGCAAATTTCACAAGTGGCAAAGTCATCCTCTTTAAAGTTAAGGTTCCCTGGTATTCCTATTACTACTTTAGATAGTTCTTTCAAAGTTTTGCCACTTGCATGGGCTAGTCTGCGATGCCAAAGAAGTTTGTTTTTTGTGATGTTTATTTTTTGCTTTCTGTTGACTCTGACACTTTCACTTATGTCTTCTTCACTTTCAGAGTCAACCTCCTGATTGGCTAAGTCCGCGTTAGCTTCTTCTAAATTTTGGATGTCATTATTTTCTGTCTCACTATGCGGATTATTTTCTTGTTCCTTTTCTGCAGTTACCAAATTTAAATCTAGATCAGTTGTCTGATCTATCTGGCTAGTGTCATTTTGAGTGACAGGCATGCATTTCAACTCTTCATAGACTTTTTCCTCATTTACTATCTCATAGTCTATGTAGTACATAGAGCCTCTCTTTATTGCAGTGATGGCTACCTCTCCAGTCTCTTTGTTAACAATGTCTGCATGGTCATGTTCAGAAACTATCCGAAAGATACCAGACTCCATAACTTTTGCTCCAGACCAAATGTCTATGTTAAGTTGTGGGTCATAGTATACCTCTTTAAGATGTATAGTAGAAAATTCAGCATTTGAGTTGCAGACATTGACGACCATTTCTCCTACATGTGTAGGATTCATGAAGACTCCTTTTTTGGCACATTGAGTTTTGCGATTATTATCAAGTTTGCGAATGTTGTTCAGTTTGGACATATCATTGACCATATGGTCATCTGCTCCTCCATCTAGTAACATGGTGTGTAATTGGTTCTTTATTTTTGGATTTTCTGATGCTATTGGTGGTTTTGGCCATTGAAATTCCTGCTCTAGAATATCATCAAAGCTCAATCTATCAGGCTGGGAGTGGAGCATCATGGAATATTTAACTCTAAAATCTTGTTTGGGTTTGCTCTGACTATTATTATTCGAGTTATTTGAGCTTTGAGGTTTTGAACTGTTGTTATTGTTATTTTGTTGTGGAGTGTTATTTTGTATAACTTTTTCATTTGGACATGTCCTAGACATATGTCCTTTTTTATTACAGTTATAACAAGTAACATCCATGAAATTGACTTTATCCTGTGTAGGATAATTTTTATCTACACTGTTTGTTGTTTTATGATCGCTTAGATAATTGGTATTTTGGTAATTTGAATTGGTTGCTCGATTTTGGTTATTACGAGCGGATCTAGTATTTTGAAATGGTTGATAAGGGGTTCTGGGTTGGTCAAACCCTGGAAAAGTTCTATTTGAATATTCTATACGGTCACTTTTTTCAAGGACCATTTTTACAAGTCTGACAACAGTTATTTTTTCTAAAGATAAATTACTAAAATCTGTGAAAACAGTATCAAAACGTTCTGGTAAGGCCATCATTATTTGATCTAATTCATCAGTTTCTGTCAGGGGGTAATTTGCATCTCGCAATTCTTCGGCTATTTTGGACATGTAGTCCATAAATTTTCGAATATTACCTTTCCTGGGGTCGAAACGAAGGGATTGATATTTTGCTCTAAGAACCATTAAATTTGTGGGTGTAGCGTTTCTATAACGTCCATCTAATATTTCAAAAATTTCTGAGACATCACAATTTTTGACAAAATGCAAAATTTTTTTATCTAATCTCTCAAAAATGAGAGCTTTGGCTCTTTCTTGAGTTTGAAAATAACTCAGCCAGGTTTTACTTAATCTTATTTCTGTGGATGCGCAAAGATAACTAGTTTCTTTGCCATCAGGGAAAACTGTTTTGTGACAACCTTTGCCAATTAGTGTGCTGATAATTATTGAACGCCACCCTTCGTAGCCATTTCCACGGAAAATATTCGAGACACGATCATTATTGTCAGTATACATAATTAATGAATTGACTGAACTTGAAAAAAAAAACAAAAAAAACAAAAAACGGATGTCAATCCCCAGCAAATGCCGCAAGACTAGGATTGCCGTACCTTTGATAACCAAACAATGTAAATTTTTTTACGATAGTATATTAATTGTCCTTGTGTGTTTCTCGAGTAAGTCCACTGCGGGCAAGAGACAACACACGTTAAAGCTGAGAGTGGACGCTTCCCAATAAAAAAAATAAAAATAAAATAACAAGACTTTTATAACCCAAAGTAATTCGTATCAGAATTCGATATTCGAAAAAAAAAATGATTAATTAAAATCAATAATAAAAAAAATAAAGGTGAGGGTGAAATGAAATTAGCTACCTTCCGACCAAGGGAATTAGGAAAGAGATAAAATTATGGATAACAGGGGAAATTTTTCAATTTAAATTTGTATACCAACAAAATAAATAATTCGAGATGAAAAATGAAAAAATAGAATTATCACCAGGTTTAATATGAAAAGATTCTACTGGTAACACAAAATAAATAAAAAAAAAATTCACAGTAGAGAAAAAAATGTAAATTGTAAAAAAAAAAAAATTATTTAGAAAAATAATATTTTCGTATAAATTAATAAAAGTGTACGAAAATAAAATAATATCGAGTACGAAATTAATTTGATTTAGGTATACGAATAAGAAAATGAAATTCAAAAAAAATCGTTAAATAATTTTCGACAGAACTGTGCAATAGCAAAAATTTTCAAGTTGCAACAAAATGGTGGTTTAAAAATGAAAAACCGCGCCAACGTGTTTATTGAATGGGCGAAGATAAGCGTTTGTAGGTTCGTTGCACTTAACAAAAGGTTAATGTACAAGTTCGAACGAATGAACAAAACGAGCCGTGCATACGTCACGAGTTGTACACTCCAAGACAAAAGTGGCTGCAAAAATTTGCACACAACTTGCCAAAATTTGCACTTAGAAAAATTTTGTAAAAGCCGAAATTATTTAAAAATAACGATGTTTTCAAATATGCAAGTTAAATTTTGAATCAAAAATGTTAAGTTAAGCAAAAATACGAAATTATTAACAAAAAAATATACAAAAAAATGCGAAGAGAAAAAAAATTACGAAAAATATATTTTTTATTACCTTTTTTTGGTGGAAAAATTTTCAAGTAATACCTTTTTAGCGTTGATTTTCTTGTTTTCAGTGACGCTTACTGGAATTTACTAAGATGATGCTCTGGAAAATGATGATTGAACTGCACTTCGGTGAGTGTTTGAGTTGAATTTTTGAGGTTTTCGGAGATGTCTAATGATGAATTTTGATGGAAATGATTAATACCAATTTTGATGTTGTTGAATTGAAGCTTTTACGTTGGTTTCAGATCAATTTGTGATGGCTCAAGGCGATTTATTACCAGTTGATGACTTCGACGAATTAGTTCATACACAAACAGGGCAGACACTAATGAATTTACCAGTTTTTGGGCAACACAAGCAGGGCTCCCAAACTACTGAGCAATCGACGAGTCCTGGAACTTTCGAAACACTTGGCTGGATTATTCACAAGCAGGGCAAATCCTTTTCAGCAAACGACGAAACTCATTGAACGTTTACAGCATTCAAGGTGAAAAAAAGTTTTAGAGAACAAAAATGACTCGAAACAAAATGGTAAGTTGGAACTTTGTTACCCAACACAATAAATAAAATTACGAAAAAAGGCTAGAAACACAATTATTCACGAAAATATTAAAAGTTTGACTTAAACACAAAAATTCACAATATAAAAAAAAAATTTAAATTATTATTTTTCTTAAAGTTTCAGGTACAAGGATTGTTACCGAGCGATGCTACCATATAGAGTTTCAAGTTAGCAATTAGTGTTTTTTACACGAATAAATATACGTCGGTACTCGTTCGAGTCGCAAAAGTGCAGTGTATATTCGATGAAACATTAATACATAAGAGTACATATAGTTCGTTGGCTGATTGAGAGATAAAAAGAAGATCAGCGAGTGGGAGTGATAGATGACAAGTACATTTACATAATATATATATGACCAGAGTTAGTTTCTCACGATGTGAGTTATATGTGTGTGTATAAGGTGTGAGGGGAAGGGGATTGGTGTCACCCAACAGTATTCAACTGTATTTTTCCGTGCATCTTTGTCCACCCCTTAGCCTAGCCATTGAAATACGTATATGTATTATGTAGCCTAGATGCATGCTTACTCATTCTGGCTTGCCTATACTTTTCCAGCCCGTGCAGTTGCTTACCTGCCAGGCTGAAAAATATGTTAGAATTTAAAAACTGTAGTGGCCGAGACTCTAATCTTTTTTCTTGCAGGCGATTGAATATTAAATTATATGGCATGATTCTGTACAAGATGAAGCAATTGGCGATTCTGGGGGTTCTTGTTCAATACCTAGGTGCAATTCACAAGTTAGGCTAGTAATTAGTTGATCTTTAGCAGTCGGATTGCGCTGTGTAAGGGTTTTTGCCTCAAAAGTGCTTCTTCTCTTCTACTAATTTTTGCTCAAAATTAATACTTACTGATCGGCATGTCTGCTTTGTTTAATGTAATCTGAAAACATTGCAAATCGTGTGTATAAAATTATCCTTCCTCCCAAGGTTTCAAGCTTATTTTTGGAATTAACGAAAAATTTGATACTTAATACATTTCATATTGTTTCATCTATTAGGGCATTTGATTCGTAAGCCCATGTGTATTATTTCGCAAATTTGGTAATACAAATTGGTCACCTTGACCAACTACAAATTTGGGCAAAATCAAAATTTGAAATTAATCACCAAGGGATGCAGAAACCGCGTTTCCCATGTGATTCTACATCTGCAACCAAATTGAGCAGTAAGAGCAAGTGCTTGAATTTGCTGTCAGTTGTGAGTTTCCCAACTTTAGCTGCTTCTTGTCCCTTGAACGCTCAAATTTTCAGCCGGATCAATGAGGGGCGACTCCAGAATCACACCTGCCAGACATCGCATCATTTCCAGACCACTGCAATGCTGTGGATCTGGGATCAGTAATATACGGCTTTTCATTTATTTGTTTTCTACTTGTTTCTTTTATTGGGAATTGAAATTTATTATAAAAATGATAGCCTAAATAACTAGGCATGAGGTGGGAGGGGGGTGGTTGGCTTTTCTGGTGATTTGGTTTCTTGTTGGTTGTGGTGATTTTCCTTTTCCCCTCCCAAACGTCTTTTCCTACACCTGGCCATGCAGGTGTTTTTACCTTTTTACTTGCCTATCTGTTGGTTTCTTTTTTTTTGGTTGTGGGACTTTTTCGGAGTCACAGTGTGACAAAAGATATAAAAATAAACCACTTCATGCCAACTAAGAGACAAAACTGCATATCCATAAGGAGTTGGCGATAAAATATTTTATTAGTGCAAAAAGAAAATAGACCTAGCCTGCTCAAAAATTTATATTTAATCCAATTTATATTGCTTCCAAATTAAATTGGTAGGTACTCGAGTGAGGGAGTGAAGCCAGCACTTTCCTTTAACTATTTTGCATAATTTTAAATCTGTTGAGAAAAAATCAGTTCTTTAATATAGTTGCAAAATTTATGGATTAGTCTTGATAGCTTAACTTGAATACAACTTCGATCGTGGTATTCAGATGGTAGTGTGGATTTTATTCTTTAAAATGATTCATTGGTGACCTTGAGCAAAGTAAAATTTTCATACATCTGGTAGTATGGCGAAAACAAAATAATATAAGGTAGATAAAGGGATTTTTTTTTTTGTTTCATCGAAAAGTAAATTACTTTTGATCGAGGAGTTATTGTTCTTGTGCAAACACTGCGTTTTTTGAAACAAATATTCGTTCTCGTATTTGAAGATCGTTTTTCATTCTCTTCAAATATGAAGTTGTCGTAAAAACATATTATTTTTTATAGTTTCTCATGCAGATACGTTATTCTGTGAAGGAATTATTACAGCTTCGATTTTCGTGCATCATTGTTTCATTTTGCGGGGAAAAAAGAAAATATTTTTGAAGATGGGATACATAAACTCAATTCTGAAAATTTTACTTTCAGTTACAACGGTAGCCGCTTCAATATTCACAGGTAAATTACGAGAATAATAAAATTTTTTGTATTATGATCATCGCAGGCAAAACTAGACGATTAATTATTCTTTTTTGGATAATTTATGGGGGATGAGCTCCATCAGTCAACGTATAGTTCCGCCTGCGAGAATCGTTCATTTTAACGGTTCAGTTTATTCGATGCTCAACCTATCTGACTGGACCAATGGGTGGATTGTTTATCATTCAAATTAGTTTCTATACTGTCGCCCTCTTCAGCTTTTCTTTGTACGGCCCTATCCCATAGTTAAATAGTTCATTAATATCCGCCGAATTTTTCCACCAGTCCACGTCATTTTCCATTTCTCGAAAAAGATCTTTAATTCCCCAGCCCTTATTCCACCTCTGCTTGGCTCTGGAGTAATTTACTCAGGAACTTATTCTCCAAAATTTGAATCTAAACTACTTTCCGTCGTCCACCATTGTACTCATCCCCATTACCTCAAATATTTTTACAGTCCACTGCCAATGATTGTGATGACTGTCACCGTTCAAAATGGAAGTTCAGGTGATTGAATTCCTTTTTTAAGCAAAAAAATCTAGCCTTCTCATTTTTCAATTTTTATTGTATGGTAGTGTAGGTATAGGCATTCTTTAGTTAAATTACCAGTATCAGCTTGCTGCTCACAATCTTCGGTTGCAACATATTTTAATACCGCACCCATTTCAACACTTTCACATTTAAATTTTCTAACTGGTTGCTGCTGGAGAGCCTTCAGAATATAAAAACCTGGTTAAATCCCACCTTCTTGATAATTCATTTGTTTTCTTTGGGTTGTGACTTTTATTGTGGATGGTGTAGGATAACTTATGCGACAACTGTAATTTGATTGGTTCATGTTGTGATATCAATTCAAATTCCCCAACCAACTTGCCTGAATATGTAACTAACCATTCGGGTCACATTTAAGCATCTCAAGAGTCGGTTGCAAAAGGTGTACCCGGGTGAAAGAAGTGTGTTTATTCTGAACCCCGTGAGGACTTTACCTGGGTAAACAATCATCTTATTCTGAATGGATTGGGTGCGCTGTTGCTGTTGTTTACTAGTTTGTCACCCGAGCATTTATTGTAAATACACCCCTGTGTGTGCATTTCACATACTTATGAACCAATAACTTCCATTTCATGCAAAGGTATGTTTATAAATGCGCTAATCCCCAAAAGTGGATAGTAAACACAAAGACTAGGACGATGCTTAATTTTTGCTTGACAATCTAATGATTCAGACTTCTGATTTTTCTAATATCTGCCTAGGTATTCTTTAAGTCTTCAAATCATAATACAAATGAAAAGTACACTCAACTTTTCAAATAATTTTGATCCCAACTAGTCCCCCTCTCATACTTAATATATAATACTGGCTGTTATCCGCAACTTTGCCTTCAAGATAATTGTTTTCTTTGTGTTTCCCTTTTTTCATTATTTTTACCCCCTTTTTTTTAATCCAGAATTGTTGTCCAAAAATTGGGTTGAAAATTTGAATTTAGTGCCACAAAAAATCACTTGTTAATCTATCAAATAATTATCTTCACCCAATTTTAGTAGCCTCAAATTATTCAACAATTGGTATGATCCAAAATGAAGGGGAAATTTTAACTCAGCACCTCAAAAAACATATCTCATAATTTATTGTAGCGGCAGAAGAAGGTATGGAAGAGTAATTAAATTTGCCACTAGTTTAAGACAAGTGGAGAAATAAAAGCACACTGGTATTAACTGAATAAAAAACTCACAATTAATTGAAAATAGTTTGTATTGATGTAGACTATTGTAACAAACAGTATCTACTATTCTGTAGCAGATCTTAACAGTTAAATAACAGTGGGTACTTGACAATTCAAGTGACTGCAGAAGAAGACAATTTTTTTAAAGATTGTCTAAATATTTATTGCAAAAAATAAAATCAAAGTTGATTTCAATTTAACAAATCAGAAGCTTTCATTTGTGAGCTGTAATTTGATTGGTTTCATTAGTATGAACAAAATATTAGCGTAGAATCAACAGTATTTGAGAACTGAAATCATGCAGGTGGCCAAACTGCTGATTTCATGAAAATATTATATTGTAATCAAAATAATTATTAGAGAAGAAAGACAATCACAAAAAGGAATACACAAAATGTTTGCACTGTTCACAATACAATAAAAGACTACCAGATGTTTTCATTGTTTAATAATTTTATAAAATGATGATTACATCATTTTTTTATTAATTTCAAATTTCTGGGAAAAATGGTAATATTTTTCTGTTGGGAAAATGTACTTCTATACGACGAATAATTTCAATACATGTATCACACAGTAATATCTGAAAAAGTTATCTTGACTCCGTTTTTTGAAGTTCCAAAGGGTATAACAATAGATTTAATCAATAATTGGACCTAAAATTTGAACCGAAGCAAAACAAATTCCTGAATGTTTCAGTGAATAATATGAGAAAAGACAACTTTGACCCCATTTTGTGGTTCCAAAGGGTGAAATAATTGATTCAACCAAGCCCTGGACTTGAAATTCGAATTCAGCGCCCCTAAAATATACCTGACTATGTATCACTCGATAATATTTGAAACAATTTCCTCTCTTAATGGCCCCAAAAGTGGCTAACAATTTATTTAACCAAAACTTGGATCCAAAATTCAAATTAAGGGCCTAAAACATATCTCAGGCCATATTGCTTAATGTCATTCCAGAAATTTTTTTTACCTATTTGTTGTGTTCTTAAATAGTTAAAGTTGGGTTCACACTGGGTGCACACTTGAATAAAGTAAGAACACAGACAGATTATAAAAAATGACGTGTGTAAATGTGAAATGGCGTGTGAATGTAACACATACCACAAGCTCACATATAAGCCGACACAGACCTGTAAAATACATGGGCTCAAAACTTTTCTTATTCTTGAAAAACTGGCTCAAGTTTTTATGATGAAAATAAGACTATGTATTTTTCAATTATTGGACAAGTGAACTTTTTTTGTGCCAAATTTCAAATCAGTTGGTGCTGCGATTATGCCATGATTGAGTCCCAAACATCTGAACACAGTTCCACATTTATAACATAAGTAAGAATCCTGAGACGATGAATAGAATAGTCAAGTTGCTAGACTACCAAAGCATGATTAAAAAAAAATTGCTGATTAATGGATGAAGACCATGGGCTGTGGGAGAATTTCCTTCCACCACTAGCTGAACCAATTTATCAATTTTCATCAAAACTGAAACCAAGTTTTATTATACAAACTAACTGCTACTGAAGTTTCAGCACTATTGAATGATAATTATGGTCAAGTTTTAACCCTCACCGATAGAACTTATGTTGGACCCTGAGGCTCAACTTCTCAATTAATTTGCACCATAAACAATCTCTTCATTCTCTTCCCGTTACTTCTGAAATCAATAGTAACCTATCTACAGTTTTTTTTAATACTTAAGATTACCCAACTATTAATTAGTTTTCAGCCCTTTCTAATTAAAATTAGCCTTAATTCCTATTGTTGGATTTTATTTAGAACCTCCTCAACTATATATTCCCTCAACTTCCACCATACAATGTGTCACCTCTTCTTGGATGTTTAAGAAAATCAACTGAAAGTTCTGAATTTCTGCACCCAATTTGGCAAATCTAACCGAAATTTATCATGTGGGTACTTCTGGTTCATATCTTGGTTCAGTTCAAAGATGGACCAAGTCGGCCCTTTTGTTTCTAAATGAAGGCATTTTGAAGTTTTTATTATATGTATGTAGTACAAAATTCATAAAACCTATAAAATAATTTGAAATTCCTACCTATATCTACCTTTTCAACTGGGGTGCCATTGATATTTTTGATAATGACCAAAAACAAATAATTGGAGAGACAAGATGAGACAAAATTTTCACGTTTGCTCATGATTCTAAGTGATCTGCCAATCAATCGATTTAAATAATAGAAGTGTTGATTCTGATAACCAGAATGTTTTTGAATGCATAATTTAAATATGGTTTGTACCCAGAGGTTCTAATCTAACAATATGGGTGATTCTATTATGAGTGCGATACTATTAAACAATGCACATTATATATAGGTAGTATTTACCTATTTGAATATCAGAAAACAGTGTAAAAATTTTCCTCAGATCATAAAATAAATAACTTACCTAGCCACCACCCGCTGTTCGTTTCGTAAGATCAATTTTAATAAGTAGATTTTCTTCAAAGACCTGCTTAAAAAATGTGTAGATATTGTTCGTTTCAAATTTCATTTAGGTTCATCAACTTTACTAATGGATTTTTATGGTAGATGTAGAAGAAAATTAAAAAAATAAAAATATTCATACGTAATCCTTGCCAGGAAAACTGCTGGTGTTGTATGCACTCCAGTCTTTAGTATTCGTATCGTAATATTATTCACGTTCATGCAGCTTATATTTCCTGACAAACTCGTCAGAAATTAAGGTTGGCTGAGAGCAATTGTCTATCATACTGCGAACCGTTCCTGCAACTCGACCACACTCAAAATGCACAACTGCGCTTGGAAGCACGACAAATTTACTCGTCGAAGGAGTATTGACGTTCGATGAAAACTTGGTTTCTAGTACTGCTGGGCTAAGCGCAGTTGGAGCAGATGGCGCAGGGTTACTCTCAAGGGTAGGAACTGGTGAAGGCTTTGTTCCTTTGGTGGGTAGGTGAAGTAGGGTGTGATGAACCTTGGAGCAATTTTTGCAACATTTTGGTGACGTACATGCACCGGTATTATGCGCGTGTGAAAAACAATTTACGCACATTTTGTTCACACGTACGAGTTGCAATTGTTCCGCCGGTGTACGATTTTTAAAAACCGGGCAATCGATCAAAAGGTGTTTCTCTTTGCAGGCTATGCAACTACCTTTTGAAGTCAAAAACAAACGCTTAGCCTCGGTAGGCTTTGGTGTTGTGGTAGGCTTCGCAACAGTTTGAGTAGGCAACTCCTCGAACTTTCGGGCTTCGATATTTGACGCGCGTACTTCACAAAATTTAAACAGTTGTTTAAATTGGATGTAGGTGGAGTTATCGGCAATCTGATTATCAAAATCAGTGCGCGTACGTGTATCTAGCCTAGTATACAACATATAGGCTAAGACCGGTGACCAGTTATCTGGATTTAAATTGCAATTACAAAAACGACGTACAGCATTGTCAAAATGGTCAACAAGTAGGCGTAGGCTAGACTCATTTTTCAGTTTCTCGGCAGTGAACAAATCATTAAAATGAGAGTGCCTGATTAGCCCCTTATTACTGTATTTAGCAGTTACTTTGCTCCAAGCCTCCTTATATCCGTCTTCGGAGACTGATAAATTGGCTAAGCTGGAGGAAGCTTCACCGATTAAACTTTCCTTAAGATAGTGCATTTTCCTTATGGGCAGAATATTATCATCATTATTCACCAAATTCTCGTACAATGCTTTAAAATCAAGAAACTTACGTACGTCACCATTAAACGTAGGCACGTTGATCTATGGAAGTTTGGCAGATGAGGAATTGGGTGAATCGCTGATGGTGGACGCATTCAGGGAATCTCGTTTGGATAGGCCTTCGAGTTTTTGGCGACTGGTGTTGCAAACGCTGATGGCTCGATCGATGTTGTGGAGATGGCTATCTCTTTCCTTCATTAGGTCATTGTCTAGCTTGGAATCAGCAGCTTGGGAAGGGTCAAGCAATTCGAGGTATTGGAAGTACATATTATCAAGCCTATCTCGGGTAGACAAAATCGACAATTTCAAAGTGTCCAGCTGCTCTACGACGTCGAGGGTCAGCGTGACTTTGGTGAGCTTGTTAATTTCTTCGATAATCCGGTTGTAAACTCTCTTGAGAAGTCGGCAACTTCTCTCAAGAGTTTC
Source organism: Ericerus pela (assembly GCA_011428145.1). Classification (NCBI taxonomy): domain Eukaryota; kingdom Metazoa; phylum Arthropoda; class Insecta; order Hemiptera; family Coccidae; genus Ericerus; species Ericerus pela. The sequence goes on along the minus strand of WOFM01000588.1, from coordinate 16,826 downwards.
CCTGGTAGCCATATTGACGTAAGGGAATGGGAAGAGGGTACAGTTAGGCTAGGCCTACGTAATTTTTCACAACAAACTAGGTGCGAGTTTTAAGGGACCACACCATTGCACACGCACAACAACACTTCATCGCACTGCACTGTCACATTGCAAAAAAAAATACATAAAAAAAAATTAATAAAAAATGCTGGCAAAAAAGATATTTGGCTCAAGGGACCATGTTGATTACTTGAATAAGACAAATAAAAACTTCAAACATACTCGGCGAAGTATATAATTCGAACTGAATGTAGAATAGAAAAACGTAACATAATGAGAAGCATGAATAGCTGAACGAGTATAAAAAGACTAGATAAGATAGCAAACAAGTTATTGCTGCATGAATGTGAATAATATTACGATACGAATACTAAAGACTGGAGTGCATACAACAGCTGGATATGGTGGTGCTGTAACGAATATAGACGAAAATTTTTTAAATGTGCGACTATATTTTACACAGACGTAATGATTTATTTAATTCTCTAATTTACCACACACTCTTGACTCTTCTTCTTCTTGAAATAAAATTTACTGTAAATTGTCCCGTTAGAATTCGATGAAAAATAGTCTTCTAAATGAAAGACACTTGTATTTGACCTCATTAATTCACACACGTGTAACTTAATAGAAATATTTGCCTAATGCAGGTAAAAATGTTAATTCTCCTTCCTTCAGGTAACAACCAATTATAGTAAATTAATCCCATTATTACTTACCATTTCTTCTCTATACTGTGTAAAAATTAAATTATAAAAACTATTACTTTGAAGAACACAAGGCTCGATTGTTCAGTTCTGTAAAAATCCTAAGTCTTAATACTTGATACTAATTATTGTTGTTCTTTTGTAAATGGAAATATTATATTTTATGAAAAGTATCGTGTTGAATTTTAACTGAAGTCTCAGAAATACATACAAAGTTAAGGTCCACCATAAGAGTGTGGATACCTAGGAATTCTATTTCAATTATAAAGTTTATTTTTATTGTTCGTAAGTATTTGTTTGTGGTTTTCCACAAATAAATACTTGGTAAAAGTGTCAACGTCAAAAAGAGGAAACAACTACCAAAACACATCTCAATTTTTTGGCGTTACAGGTGCATCATTTTCATGATTTACTATGGAGGAGTTCATCTCCAACCTTTCTTGAAAATTTTTCCCTCCGCTCTCCGCTATGTTTCACAAAAAACTTTGTTGTTAAGTCACTAAAAAACAACTTAGTTTATTGAAGAATTAGTTTTTCGAATATGAAGCGGAGGAGGCTTTATCGTTTTTGCCCTTATTTCTATTACTCTACACAATTTTATTTTTTATTTTTAAATTCGATTCTTCCCTCCATTTTGCCCTATCTAAAGATACACTTTATCCGTACATTACTGAAAAATAACGTCGTGTCGCCAAAAATCAGTTTCTCGCACATAACTTCTAAGTCTGCCGGGAGGGGCTTCAATTATTTTGCCTTCACTTCGACTCTTTCAGCCTTTATTTTATTTTTTGTAAACTCACATTTCTAAATGAAATGAGAACACTTAAACTTGACTTATTGATCTGTCGTAGAGAATAATATCGAACAATCGGATACGGCAATATCTCCGCCGTTGCAACCTCTGCTATTAATTTATCATAGATACAGACAGAGTGAAAGATTTTCGCTTGCAATGCCAGAATTGAGAAATGACGCGGTTATCATACCGGTGCCCGACGGCAATGAATTATGGCTGGGCTGTTCCAAAGAAATTCCTGAACACATAATGAATCTTAACCCAAACATCGATGCTCAAGCAGCCATTGTGAAGAATGAGGAACCGGAGAGCGGCTGGCAGCTATCGCACACCTTTTGCGCGGAGTCGAATCAAGTAGTCGCTGCAGCCCAGTTTACCGGTGTTGCTTGCGGCCCAAAAATGAATGGCAGAATCTACAATATTGGATATTGGGTAGGGTATTCTGATGAGGAAGATTTTATTAAAATTTTTGTTAGTGAATAATTTTGTCGACAAATATACGACCAACGGTGTATGTAATACGCAAATGGTCTGTCTTAGATATACATGGGCTCGGACGACGAGGAGCCGGAGCAGGAGCAGGAAGATACGTCGTACTCTGCGAGAAGTTCGCATGGGAAGAAGAAGCCGAGCCCAAAGGTGAGTAGACGTGAAAATATTTCGATATTTTCCAATAATATAGGTATAGATACATGAGAAAATTTCAAATATAACACAAAACGATGAAAGTTTTTGAGAGTTTGTTGCCGAAACTGCACCACAAACCAATCTGAATCACGTATTTACCCAAGAAACGAAGGTTTTCAGCACACCAGCGCGATATTAAAGCCATACTTAGACGCGATGCTGAGGAGGTAAAATAAATTCGTACATGCAAACGGTGCTGTTTCTAGCTATTTTGCCGCTCTGTATTCCGCATTTGGTAGGGAAGAATTTTTCAGTTGGTTTCTATTAAAATCCACTCATTAATTTCGATCTAGTATCAGCCTTTAGGGATGCGGGTAGGGATGGGCGTGGGTATGTTTTTCATTTTACGACTTCAAGCAAATTTTGGTAGTATTCGCTGAAATTCATAAATATATTTATCCTGAATAATATATATGTATTACATTTTCTTGTTACCCCGGTATTGGTCCAAATTTTTATCAGATAGACGCAATATTTAATATAAAAAATAGTAGGAACTAAACCAAGGACCAGACCTACGATGATTTTGGTGTTTACTGGTCCAATTACCTATTTTTTAAAATATTCATACTTTGATGTTGATAATTCATGATCTCACTCCTGAGAACGTATTTTCCAAGAAAAAATGGACCAAAAAGATATCCTACTTTATAAGAAGTTTTCACTGCCACATTTTTAAAGATTGACCGAAACATTAGGTTTGTTAGAAGTGACAAATTTTATACAGATTCAATAAAATTTGGGTGGCTATTCTACAAATAAACACTCTTTATAGAGTTAACATTTAACCGGAATATAGCTCCCCAATTTCACTGAAACTGTACAGAATTCCACAACATCGGACAAAGCTATTATACTGTAAGAAAATTTAAAAATAAAAAGTTGGTAGTGTAAAAAAATAGTATACTATGCAACATGGGAGGAAAGGGAGCAATGTTTGCCAGCACAAGCCGCAGGCGAATGCGTTGTCGATTGCTCACTCAACCAAGTTGTGTACAATCTTTTTCATAATTACACAAATGTTGTATCTGAGCCTGGAGGAATTAAAAGGGAAAAATTAGTGAACAAAATCAGAAAACTAAAGAAAAGAAAACGAAAAAATGACAAAAAAAAGAAATAAGAGACAAAATTGATAGAAATTAAAAAGAAGTAGGTACTTACAATAAAACCTCGTGAATACCTTTTTCAAGGGGTCACAGTGAAAAAAGGTACTGTGCGAGAAAACGTAATACACCGGAAGTGGAAAAACTAAAAAATTTAATGAAAGAAATTAAAATAAAATGTTTTTGATCTTTTAATAGAAAAAATTTAAGGGGATAAAAATTATGCTGTAATAATATTTGTTAAATATAACTAAAAGTGTGGAACTTTTAGTAATTTATAAGAACTTGATATTGAAATTGGAATAGTGTGACGCTAATTCTCTAAAGAGCTGCTACTTGATTTTCGAGGGCAGAACTCAAAAAAACTTTTTATCTCAAAAAGTTCCAAATTTCCGAAAGTAAACCTGGCCAGATCTTCCTAAAAAACGTGTTGTGCTGGAAAATGTTACACTCATCAACGTGTTACGCGGGGAAATTTTACAAAGCTTTAGTATGGCAAACCAAAGAACCACAGAAAATAAGCGTAATATACGTGGGAAAACCAGAGTTACGAAATTGGCCACTTTCATCAAGCCATAGATGTCTCAAAAATACAGCAGTTTGCACACAATGTTGCAAATAACATATTTCGTCCAAAGTTTTTGTATTACCTATTTTTAGTTTTTAACTTAGAATTTTTGGATAATCATCCCCCCCACTCCAAGGTTAATAATACTCAAGACTGCCTCCGACTCTGAAGTTTGTTATTCAAAATAGATTTCAACGTTACGTGCACTATGGTATAAATTTGAAAGTTTACGAAGTCAGTCATTGATAATGATGGATTAATGTATGGAAAAAAATTTTGAAGCTTCAAAAATTCATAGCAATTTTTTTTCTTCGTTCAAATTCAAAGACGATTTCCTCATGAAGTGTGGGTAGTTATAACAGAACGTGCCCTAACCACAAACGAAATATAAACAAAAATGGCATCACATAGTTAGAAAGAGAAAAATCATTTAGATGGTGGTGCTGTCTCTCTTTCACTTATTGCAGATAATGTAATCAGGCGTGAACACAGCGATAATATTACCTTGTAATAATATCTGTAAAAGCGACAGATTCTTCTGTAATGGTATAATTGTTACAAAAAAATACATGACACATATATTATTTTTGTATGATGTATATTTTATATGTACAAGAAAATATTAAGATGTAGTGAATTGTACAAGAAGAGAATTGGTAATGAATGAATCAGGCTTAGAACTAAGGATATGGATTTGAGAGAATTATACATTGGTGTTGTGGGAGATATATAGTGTGATTGGTTAATAGAATCTAGGTAATTTCGAGTAAGAAAATAGAAAAACATACTTATGACATAAGTAGGTGTACTTATAATTTTAAGAGCAATTAGGAATAATGCAGAGTTGTATTTTGTATTTATGGAATAAATGACAACATAGTGTTTAGTGTGAAAACATTGTATTAGTGAGAAAAGGTGACGTCAAGAGACAGGTCTTGACAAGTTTCAATGATGTAATCAAGACAGGATGTTAGAATGAAGTTACAGATGAAATGGATTAATTGGGATAATAATAATAGAATACAAGAGATATATAGAAAGGATATTAAAATAAGAAATTATATAGAATTATTATGACTAGAGATGGGAATTTTAGATTTCACGGATTTAGTTCATTGAGTCTGCTTTACCAAAGTAAACTAGTTCAGTTAGTTCAGTAGTTCAGTAAATTTTTCAACTCGATCACTTCAATCAGCTGATTCATGATTGACTCATATCTTTTAAATCAACTGATTTATTTTATGATATTATGATCGACACGTATTCATAAATTCATGCTAGAATTATTGGTTAATTCTTTGACTCACTCATCGACTGCTACTTACTTAAACTTCGGTTCGATCAACGGATCGAGTAGAGTAGACTGATAAGAATTGAGAACTATCAAAAAAAAAAAAGAACTAATGAACTAGTTCATTTAGAAGTGAACTAAATGATCAATTAGTTCACTTCTAGGATTCGTTCAAAAGAACTAACTATGACATCTTCATAATTTTGTTCATATTTTATGTTTGTCAAACCTTCCAAAATCCTATAAAAGGAGGTTTGAAAAATCACATGAATTATTTTTTTTAGCAACATTTAATATGATTTACGTATGTTGGCAATGGGTGAAAGCGATATAAACACACTGTTTGAATAGCTCTCTCTCTTTCTAACAGATTGCTGCCACTTTTATAATGTAGTGCTCGGTCCATTGTGCCTACACTCCGATGGAATTCTCGAATTTAATTTTATTAATTGGACAGAAAATTCAAATACCTTGTTGGTTTTTGGTTGTTTTCCTTTTTTTTTTTTTTTTTTTGCTAATAATCACATCTAACTTTGAATTTTGTTTATCGAATGAATTTTAGAAATATTCTTCATTTAAGAAATTAGGCAGCATCGGTCGTCTAGCAGGCCTTAGCATCGGAGGAGAATCTTCTTCGCCAAAGACCAAATCACCGAAGAAAAAACATTCGAATATCGTAAAGTATATTATTAATTTCAGTGACGTGGTTTTATTTTTAGTGAGACAAAAAAAAGTGTTAATTTATGCTAGGTATTGAATTTTATTATTATTTTTTACGATTTTATGATAAAGTACACAGTGTTGAATAGGTTATTTTTTTCCTACCGGGAAAATCCATAAAAGGCCCCAAATTTTTCTTCTTGCAAGGGCGCCCAGTTTTGTTTTATTAGAATGGCGACCCTAATGATCCCCTTTACTAAAACAATGTCTATACTAGTATAAGAAAAAAATAGTTATAGTCCTTAATGACGAGCGTTTTTTTGTTTTTTTTTTTCAATTGCACTCGAAGTATTGAAATTTTTTTTGTTTTAAAGGCAATGGGCGCCAAAAACTTCTCGGGGAAAAGGCGCACCGGGAAACTCCCGGTATCCCGGTGGGCCTATCCAACACTGGAAATACATACGTGAACTGCTCTCCCTGTCTCAAACTATTTCAACTTCTTATTTTTAAACAACTTCAAAAAAAAAAGAAAAAAGAAAGGAGGGGTTTATAAGTTTGAGCTTTACAAGTCTGTTTCAGCATAACCTTCCACCAAAGGCACCGATTTTGGTGATAAATGACGGAGTTTTTTTTTCACTGATGAAGAGTGATCCAACGGTGGTCCCATATTATTTTTTTTTTTTTTCTAAAATCGATCGATACTTTTTGAGATTTATTTGAAAAAGTATTCGCTTCAAACGAAAATAACGCTAACAGGAATGTAATTAAATAAAATGAAAAATCATTTCTTACCAAGTTCAATAAAATAATTTTTTCAAAAAATTTAACCAATTTGGGAAAAAAAAACATAAAAACAAACAATAAAAATTGGATAAAAAGAAAAAAGTAATCCTTTTAAAATTTTTCCGCCAAAATCTGTCGATTAGAATTATTGAAATAAGCTACAATTAAAAATTCTTGTCATAAATTCACCTGTGTCAGACTCTATTTTTATCTAAAAGTTTCCGTGGCTAGGTTGAAGAGAGTCTCAAGTCATGTTCATAGGTACATCAAAGAATAATACGTAGCCAAGATGCCATTAACGTCACATGTCGTTGTTCACACAGTGCCATAAGATGTTAAAATTATGGTAAATTATGGTTTTCTTAGTCAAAAATAAGAATTTAAAATTTCCTGTTATCTGATAAGAATGGAAAATTAACGTAGATGTAAGAATCAAACAGCAGAAGAAAGTTCGAAAATTAAATTTCATATGAGTATACAATAAAGTTAGGTATTGTGGAATACCTTGTCGTAAGGAAGATATTCTCACCAGAAGGTAATTCAACAGAATTATGCCTGTTCAGCCACTTAATATTAAACATATGGGTAAGCCAAAACCTGGGCAAACACTGGCAATTTTTGATCTGGTTCGGACGGTTTATATACTGGCTTATTTACACGCACACACACACACACGTATGTAACAAATACGTACGTTTGTAAGAGTGGCCCAGTTGCATCATCTCTTGTAGTGATAAGAGATGATGGGCTGGTTTGTGTATGGATTGTTACATCATCACATTGTCGAGATTAGTCACAATTCGGTACTCGTACATTACCTGCAAGTACATACAGGTAATTACAATTGAATGTAATTGTGTTTTCATTTAACATCACAAGGATGAAAATAAGCCTGCCTTTCAGCAGTAACTGTTGTTGGGTGTCCAAGCCCCTTAACCTCATACCAGTGAGTCCCCACAAATACTCCCCTAGTTCTTGTGCTGCAAAAATGATATGATATGCACAGGCCTGAAGGGACTTGCGGGTCTTAACACTGTTTCTGATCAGCCTCCCATTTAGCTAGCACACTGCCCACTGAGGTGCTGACACACTCATATGACTGATGTCTTGCGTCAGCCCAAACCTGGTACTGGGCGCAGCTGCCTTCTCCCCTACATTGAGATGAACCATTTTTTGGATAGGCATAGGGGTTGTGGTGGGAGTGTGGTGGGAGTGTGGGGGCAGCGGTCTTTTGAACTCTGGCTTCCTCAGCATCGAGGAGTTTGAGGTTCCTCTGACTGAGGGAGCTGTAAAGGCTCTTTGTTCCACTGCCCTCTCTGCTGTGAAAAGGAATTTCATTGGTTTTCAGGTTGCAGGAGGTGTTGGCTCTGTCTTTGGGGTCTCAGGAGTTTGGGTCAATCCTTCAGGTGACTGAGAAGGAGTGACTATTGGTGGAAGCGGAGATGCCATCTCCGGGAGAACTTTCTCCTTGGGTGGTGCCATGTCCATTAAAAGTTCTTCCTCGATTCTATCCAGTTCCTTTTTCTGTTTGAGAAGTCGCTGAGAATTTTGGTTTTCAGTGGCTTCTCATACTTTTTGGTTTTGAATGGATTTGGGAAGGATGCAAGGAGGTTTGGTGAATAGCGACATTGTAAAATAGGAAAATTTAAGAGAGAGCCAAAAATATTGTTAGAAAAACACATCTTAGTCTTTTGACTGTACTAGAGTGGTTGATTTTGCTGTAAGATTTTTCTCTCAATTACAGTTTTATTTTGTCGCTTCGTAAGTCTTTATCAGTCCATGGAGGGGATAGCGCTTAAAATTCTCAGCTGTATGCAAGTTTTCCAGTAATATTCTGATCAGTTTAAGCAAAGTTATGCCTGAAACAAACTTGGAATATATTTTTTCAAATTCTGATCACAAAGGAATCTCCACTTATAACGTCACAAAGTTAAAAAAAAATTGCGATGTTTATTTCCATATCGCACGTGGATTTGTTTGTTCCTGTCTTTTTTTTTGTTGGCATTCCTACATTTGCTTACCTCCGGAGTTTCTATTGTTTCGAGGAATTCCAATTTTAGTCACTTATTTTTGAGCGGTTTTTTAATTTCACATCGGATATTACTTTTTCGGGAATAAATTTTTATTTGCTTCGCATTAACCTCTCGGACTTACGATAAGGATGCGGATTTTTGCATTTAGTGCTGCCTAAGGTCCAACCTCTTTTTCAAGGGTGCCTCCGGATCATATGCTTTTGAAGTAATGTTGTCTAAAAATTTTACTGACTTTTTTATTTTTGTTTTTTGTGTTTACTGTGTTTGTGAGTTTATTATTTCACATTTTTCGACTGATTCTTCCATATTTGTTTGTGAATCTGTCTGTGTATTCTCTGTGTAATTTCTTTCCATCTTCACTATTCTTTTATTGTCACTTACCAAATAAAAAAGCTTCAATCTGTCGATTAAAATTGTTTTTGGTTTGCCTGCAATGAGTATCACAAAGTTTTTGTTATCATGTGATACTACTTTGTAAGGACCTGTGTATGGTTTTTCCAGCGCAGATCTTATTTTCTTATCTCTAACAAATACATGGGATGTATTGGCCAAATGTTTTGAGACATAAATCTTGGGCTAGCCATGACGAGCTGCCTTTTTGAGGAAATTATTGGCGTTGTTTCTTATATTTTGCACCATGATTTCAGGGATAACTTTTTTTGATTCTGTGAAAAATTCCCCTGAGAGGTGTAGCTCTTTGTTAAATGCTAATTGTGCTGCAGAATGACCTGTATTGGTTTGTAGGGCAGATTGAAGGCCTAAGAGGATGGTAGGAAGTATCTCTACCCATCTCTTAGTATCATGTGCTATGATAGAGGCTTTGAGTGCTCTATGCCATCTCTCAATTTTGCCATTGGCTTGAGGATGGTAAGCTGTGGTTGACTGTGTTGAACACCAAACTTTTTGGATAAGGCTTGAAAGAGAGATCTACTGTCTGGTACTTCTTGTTTATATATTTTAAGAAGGGGGGTATAAATTCCCACTTCAGCAAACTCTACTTCAACAACCAATTGTGTCTAGTTTGCAAAAAATATTTTTATTTGCCGAGCAAGCAAGTTTCTCACCAGCACACTGCACCAAATTTTTGTAAAGTGCAATGCACCTCTAAACACCACACGAAGTAGCCAAAAATCACATCGGGGTCACCACTGTGGAATACCTTGTTGTGAGGAAGATATTCTCACCAGAAGGTAATTCAACAGAATTATGCCTGTTCAGCCACTTAATATTAAACATATGGGTAAGCCAAAACCTGGGCAAACACTGGCAATTTTAGAGCCGGTTAGGACAGTTTATATACTGGCTTATTTACACGCACACATACACACGTATGTAACAAATACGTATGTTTGTGAGAGTGGCCCAGTTGCATCATCTCTTGTAGTGATAAGAGATGATGGGCTGGTTTGTGTATGGGTTGTTACATCATCACATTGTCAAGATTAGTCACAATTTGGTACTTGTACATTACCTGCAAGTACATACAGGTAATTGTATTTTCATTTAACTTTGAAAATAAGCCTGCCATTTGGTGGCAACTGTCATCGGGGGTCTGAGCCCCTTAACCTCACACCAGTGAGCCCCCACAGGTATCATAAGCAATTGTAAGAGAACATTAATTGAAGATAGCTGAAATTTTGGTGAAACATTAATATATGTTAGCTGAAGATTCTGTAAAAATTTGCTTCAAATCGTACATTTGGTTCTGGAGAAATATTGCTGAAATTTCCCGACTGAATTGAATTCATATATTTGAATAACACAACCCAAACAGAACTTCAGTCATATCTTGAAAACATCAATACCTCAGCAAAATTTCAGCTCAATTATACCTTTAATTCTCAAGATATCAAGGAAATTCTGATCAAATTTTGTGATTCAAATAAATGCCCATCAAACAATTCATGGGTAACTGGTAAAAAAATTAGGCCAGTTTTCACTGCTAATTTTAACAATGCGTTTGCATTTTTTTACAGCTAAAAACCGATGATAAATTAGCCGTAACTCTTAGTTCAGCACACTTCTTATAGCTATAACACGGCTTTTTTACAGCTAATGATTTTTCGTAAATGTGTGTATTTCAGCCGAAAATAGTGCACATAAAAAAGTAGTTTTACAGATAATTTTTTTCACTGAAACTTATTTTTTCTCACAGATAAAATATTGATAATGAAATCATATAACTGAACATAACCTTTTGGACGGATACTTTACAGATAAAGCAACTTTACACATAGGTACTCGCAATTTACAGTGAAATTTATATGTATTGATGTTAGCAGTGAGTTAGCATCATAATTAGCTGTATAGCTAAGTATACTGTTATAAATTGTTTGCCAGGTGGTAACATTGAATTATCCCAATATTTTAATGCCAGGTTGAGGACTATGTAAAAATCAAACGAATTTAAACGAAATTTGTTTAAAGTTTATTGATTTGTTGAATACCTAATTCATTGTCTCAAGTATACATAAATGTATAATTATTTTGATTTACTACTTTACCAGATCCATAAATGAAATGGTTTCTTTCTTACGCCTTATGCTCACTGTGTGAATAGAGCTGATTTATAAGTTCAAGTTTTACCTTTTAATTCGTATGGTTTTGGTGTGTAAATAATGAAGTGGGGCTTTACCTAGGCCAATACAAATCAACATTTTCTTTATTTTTTGATGTGTAAACATCTTCACGCTCGGTCTGCACTCTAGTATTTGCTAAATCGAAAATTAGATTGTAATTCGAACGTCTTACAAATTACAATATTGTAACTGTTGGCGTGTATGTGAGTGGTTGTGAGCGTGCGCATTGCGCACATACACAACCACACTACAATGTTTACACTTCAATGCTTCATTAGTCCCTATTGAAACTCACGTCTTTTTTTTTCCAATAACTTTGGTCACGAGTGTTTCAAATTTTCAACAGTCGCACATTGACAGTAAATCCACGTCACGCCTCTACACTTATTGGATATGAATCAAGTCAAAGTGGACTTGCCCATAATCTGTATATTATATTTTCATGAAATGCAAACCATTGTAAAACTAGGATAATAATATGATGGATTTCGTTGTACTATACCAATCCTGTTTCGACGATAACAGTAGAGTTGTTCTCTTTACAACTCACACGATACATGGTGCCTTTCATGCTGTAAAGGATAGAATAAACTCAATACCAGCTCTGCCGGATCAACAATGGTCGTATTCTGACTCTGATCTAAGTAATTTGTATGAAAAGGTAAGTCATTTTTGAAAACACCGAAGTCAACTATAAATAACTATGTTACCGTCAAAACTAGATTGCTCAAATAACTTTTGCCGAATCTAATTTCGATCAGTCATAAATTCTAAAATGGACGACAGCTCATCGCCGATTGTTAATTCTGACCAGTTAAAACAAGAAGAAAACCAGTATTTCAGTTTAAACTTATATTTCCTAGTCACAAACAATTACTGACTATACACACCCGTATGCACCCAACATACCCACATCCACGCACACACACACATGCCCTTTCCCACGCGCTGCGTTTTTGTGCCGATGCCCGTGTGTGTGGGCAATAGTTTTAACTAAATTTTTAGCCGAAACGGGTTTAAACTTATTTTGGGTTTCGACATTCGGGGAAACGTTACTGGGCATTCTAGTTTTGAATATTCAATTCTAAAATTGACCGAATTCTAATTCTGATGGTACCTACCATATGGGCACGTGTATAAAATATAGATCGATTATAATTTTATCCAAATTTAGACTAACCTCGTGCAGTGGTGTATTCATAGAGGAAATAGGGAAATCTCCCCTCAAAATCAGGGAGAAAAAAAAGTTCAACGGAAAAAATGAAAGTAAGACAACAGAATTCATATAAAAACCATGAAAAATTTGTTGAAGAGAAAAACAACAAAAAAAGAAAAAAAAAAGAAGCTCAACTGCACAAAATTTTTCGTCATTTCCTTACCCCAAACGACGCTCTGGACCCGCCACTGACCTCGTGATTATTATTGAGAATCACTTGGAGTTATTGAATTCAAAATTATCACACGGTTACATTAATCCTTCCTAAAAACTTTTATGTAACTTCCTTAGTGGCTCTGTACGCAGTCCGTTTGTTAGTTAATGTGCGCGCGCATGAGAAAGAAGGAGAGACAGACAGACAGACAGAGAAAGAGTGTGTGTAAGAGACGAGATTAAAGTCTAAAAAAAAAAAAAAAAGCTTATTTAATGTATTAAAACGAAAAAAAAAAGTTATTGGAACTTCAGGCTAGAATTATAAATAAAAGCATTTTTTCCCTTATGCGCAAATCGAAAATAGACCTACATAATTAAGGTAAAGGTGAGTCTGATGAAAAGCTCGAACTTCTATTTTCAGCTGTAGCCTGAAGTTTCGTTAAATTGTTTTTTTCTATTTTGGTATATTTAAGTGATACAAACTTGTTTAAAAAAATGTTTTTCTCTGAGAGAAAAATATTAAATAGGACTACATCATGTAGATTGGGGAAAGCGAACACGCATTTTGCGTTACTTTTTGTACGTCACTTATCACATACGTCTAGCTCATCGTGTGATGGTCAGCTGCAAGCAACTCTATATATCAACTCGTTTAATAGACGTACTCTCAGCTCAAAGTGGTGAAATGCGATTGAACTTTTTGAGGATAGACCACATTTAACCGATCCGATATAAGGGTGAACTTTTTATGCGTATACACCAAGGAGGCAGGGAGGGGCGCTTACTCCCCTGCTCGCCCCAAGAAAATGAAAGAAAAGAAGAGAGAAAAATATTCTAACGAACTCAACGTCCAAATTGTCTCGCTGGTCCACCCCTCATTTCAATTCAGCGTAAGACCTTGCAACTGTTGGCTAGTTAACCATCATGTCGGCGTGTGTGTTTGATGGTCTACACTGATTTAGATCAGTGATATACAGAGTGGTACAAATTAGTACGAACTATGAATAGACGTAGGACGATGAACTATCGAACAATGGTTTCGAATTGGAGTGGTGAGCGGATTTCATGTCATTGTAGGTATGTTAGTGAAGTCGAAAGTAACTCCATACACGCAGATATAACACACATATTGGACGTAGTCCTGCATTAATAGTCCAAATTCGAAAATAATGGATAGTGATACTCCTTTCAAAATTAACTTGTCAAAAATTGTAATGTTTCTAATCTCACTTTCAGGAAACTCAATTTACAAATTTCGAAAAAATTCTACAGAATGAGGATTCGACACTCTATAATGACCGGGTATCAAAGTTTTTGGTACCTTTGCATCTAACACCCGTCGAAGATATGATTTTCTATACTTGGAGATCGGCAGCTTTCGTTCACCATAATGTTACACCCCAATGGGAAACAATACGTGGACGCGGATGGAGAATTGTCGAGGAAACCGCACTCGCAATCGCACGCAGAGTAACCATCAAATTTTCTAATCTTTACGGTGATAAGGATTGCGAAGCAGCAAAGAATTTATCGTTCCATGTTTTTAATATAACCCACCCCTCCCCGGCCATCATCTTCCTTATTACTGATTTCAGTAGCCTCCTCGAAAATGAAACTCTTTTTATACCTTTTTTACGCGTTGGATGTGCACTTTCATAGTTATACAAGTTTCCCCCCCCCCAAAATGGAATCAGTCTTGAACTAACTGAACACAAACATTAACTCATCCTTGTTGAAGAAATACTGTCTTCCTGTAACAACTCCTTAAGTGGGAAAACATATTATGGTAATAAAAATGTGATAGTTTGATAAATCTGGGCTGTCTATATGGCATTCAACAGTCGTCCACTTCAGCTGCGTTAATTTATTTTGTGAAAAGGTGTCTTTGCGAGTTTTTGTACTATTGCGTAGGAGCAGCACTATGCAGATCTGCGTGTTGCAGCCTGCTAAATATGACCTTCCCCAACGTGTCTCATCAGATCCAAGAATAAAAAACACGTCTCCGTAGTGCCAAAAAATCTGTTCCGCGGACTTTATCAAATTTTCCATTCTATTACGGTCTCTTAGGAACAGATTTTTCCTCTTACACTGTTGACTCTTCAGTGAATGGCCGAAGCAACGAGTTTATCAGATATTTGTTTAGGTTGAACATCTCTGAAGGTAAAAAACCTGATTGCTATAATATACTAATGTTCTTTTCTCTCAGCGCCTCACACCTCAAATATCGACAAAATTTAAGCACAATTTCAATTCTAAACCTACAGTATTTCCGTTGTGGTTTCACTCCCAGAAGTCTAAATGATATTTGAGAAATATGTTGAAACCAGTTTGCCCCCATTCGACCCTCTTAGGGATAAAAATCCACAAAACAATTTTCTGACAAAAAATAATAGGTCAGAGTCAATATCTCATGGGGCATTGAGAAATATGTAGAAACGAATATGTCGTTATTTGATTCCTTTATGTGTGGGGGGGGGGGAGTTTCGACAAATATCAAATGAAATTTTTAGACAATAATATTATTTTAGTACATTTAAAACAAATGCTGGTTCAATGTCTTATCGAGACTAAAAGATATAGAGAAATATGTAGAAATCTATTTGACCCTACTTGATCCTCCGTTGAGGTAAAATTTCGTAAAATTCAAAAACCGATTTTCAGACGCTGAGTTAAATGAGCTGTTCAAGTGAAAACCAGTTCAATGCTTTATCGGGCTTAAAAGATACTAATAAATATATAAAAATACATTTGACACCATTTGACTCTCTTAAGGTTTAAATTTCAGAAAATCCTATCCTAGTAAACACCTAATCTGTGACATGGTAGGAATATACTGTACCTTCATAATTTCAGGTCAATATGTGAGTGAGTGAGTCTGTCAGAAGAGAGTGGCTTACGGAGCTTAAGCCCCCCCCCCCAGAGTCTTCAAAACGCAAGACCTGTGAATACAGACAATATGTACGATATACACGATTGTACAAAGGCATATGAAGTTTAAATTGTTTTTCAATCTTCCATGTTTATCAACACCACTTACACGCTATCACACTGCTACAAAATGAATCTTCATAGTAGACTAGTTAGTACAGTCTACCCGCATAAGGATATTGTAGCCAAAACATGACCTTGAACAAAAATTACATCAGAAAACAAGGCCCCTTCACTTCGTACACATAAATCAAACATACATTTAAAATTTATAGCTCCTCGACCTACGCTTATGCGTATGTTTGATTTATGTATTCGAAGTGAAGAGATCTTGTTTTCTGATGTAATTTTTATTCAAAGTCATATTTTGACTGCCAACTCTTCGTAGGCAGGCAGACTACAGCAGCCAGTTATCTATACAAAATAATATATTAATAACGTTTGGTGAATGGCGTATTTTGACAAAAAAGGAGGGTGGGTGATGCGAATTGGAGAAAAATAAAATAAAATTTGATTATACCCGCCTAAATTGTTTTCAGCCCCTCTCCCAGAGAAAAATCCTGAGTACACACCTGCGTCAAACCACACTAAAATCACATATTTTGCGCATTTAGACGTGGCCTACATACTGCGTGTTTGAAACTGCAGAAATCTATATACACATTTTTGTCAATGGAATAGAAATTATTATTTAGAATTATAAACAGACGCAACCGTATCCCCTCCTCTGTCAGCTACTCCGTGGGATTATTTGCGGGCATTGTAGATGCATGAAGTTCCGTTTATATTTATTCGACCCTCCTAGTTGGGGAACTTCTGCACTCAATAGGTACCTCTACCTACTCCTTAAATTGGCTGTTGAGCGAAGTTTCTTGAAAAATTTTTAACAGAATTCTAATTAAAATTATTTATTGGTCTTTCAACGAACAAAGACTCTGATTCTGCTAATCAAGTAATGTTTTATTGCGGTAACATTGGGCAAAGTGAAAGACTCGAGTGATATTTACGTGACGTTTCTCTGTTCTAACCTTAAAAAACCTGCATCTTATTAATGTTTTTGATTTTGTTACCAGGAAAATACAGACATTACCGTCGCCACCGGTACTTACCAAACTTTAATGTTAGGCGAGCGAAATCGAAGAATTTTCCTGTTCCCGGAGGCGAGAACTTACACCGTACCAAAGTACATTTGGAAAGTACTCTATAATGAAGATACGAAAGCGGCTGTAGTCTTCATTGCTTCGAACAATCCACACTTGGCGGCTTGTGAACCACCCAGTTGC